>OZ012663.1:79747354-79796632 GCA_963942545.1 Oxycera nigricornis
GCAGGTAACTGAAAAAAATATGGAATGGTTATTTTTCAGGTATGAACATTATGCACTTTTATGTATGTTAGCAGTTACAGCTAGTTTTTCAAATATTGAAGTGAGTTCAAGTGAAATTAGCATAAAATATATATAAAATAAGACAACTGAACATGACCGAAATTATAAAAGCGGAAAAGTGTCGTTGTTGAAAGACAAAATAACCACCCGAGCTCAAAACGCAAGAGTAGTATGCAATCAGTCTTCTGTAGCAGAATTTTCAAAGAAATTTACAACCACTGGATCCACACAGTGAGAAAAAGCCACAGAAGCTAAGAAAATAACAACACCGGCAGAATACATCACCAATTCCAAGCAATCAAACCATTTTTTTTTTAATTTACTATTTCCTGGAATCGCAACGATAAGCAAACAATACCATTTCTCGTTATTTTTATTTAACTACAGTCAAAAACCGTTTATAACGGCATCGCTTAGTACGACATACCGGATAAAGCGACGAAATGTAGAAGTCCCGTTTTTACTCCACACAAACTCTTCAACAAGAAAATCGCTCAATACGACGTCTCTTATAACGACAATATTGTCTATAGCGACACTTTTTACAACAGAATTTAGATAATTGTAGCGACTGCCAAACATATTTTACTGTATTTTAAGGAATTCCAAGAATTGCGGCTGGAGCAGCTGCGATTTGGATAGTTATTCAAGGTTTTGTGAAACATTCAGTTGAATGGAAACTTTTTAACAGTCATGTCACAAAAAAAAAGAGAACAGTGTTCAGTGTAGTGAGAAGTCTCACATTATTTGGCGACTTGAAAACGGAGAGACGAAAAGTTTCATTGCAAAGGAGATGGGTGTGTCGCATTCCACTATTTCAACAATTTGGAAAGGCAAAAGTAAAATTAAGTATCTTTTTGAGCAAAACAATCTTAAAATCAAATGGGCCAGGTAATCTGAACATAAAGACGTTGATGTAGCTTTCATCAAGTGGTTTAGTCAACAAAAAACAAATAATGTTCCAATCAGTGGGCCTGTTCTCCAGGAAAGGCCAATGATTTAGCGCGTCGCTTGGGAAAAGAGAATTTCAACTGTTCTTCCTCATGGATACAAAGTTTTCGAGCTCGCCATGATATTGTTTCCGGGAAGATTTGTGGTGAAGCTGCCAGTGTACCTGATGGTATAACCGGAGAATGGTTTTCTCAAAAGTGGCCAGTTTTGTGCGAAGGCTATAAGCCCGAAGATATTTTCAATGCAGACGAGCTAGGCCTACTTTATAATTTGACTCCAGATAAGACCCTGAAATTCAAAGGTGAAAAATGTATTGGAGGGAAAATGTCTAAGACTAGAATCACTATTTTGGTTGCTGCAAATATGACAGGTTCTACTGAAGAAAAACTGCTAGTTATAGGAAAGGCAAAGAAGCCACGATGTTTTAAAAACATACATTCCCTACCTGTCACCTACGAAAACAATGCGAAATCTTGGATGGTATCCAAAATTTTTGGGAAATGGCTTCGAAACTGGGACACGAAGCTGAAATCAAAAAGTCAGAAAATTCTTCTTCTGGTCGATAACTGTCCTGCTCATCCCGTAGTGCATAATCTGCAAAATACAAGGCTCGTTTTTTTACCGCCAAACGTCACTTCAGTTTTACAACCGATGGACCAAAGATATAATAAAATCTCTTAAAACACAGTACAGAAAAATTCAGGTACTGCGTATGCTACAAAGCATCGAAAAAGGAGATCAAAAAGTAGTATTTAATATCCTTGATGCAATTTTAATGATATCCGAAGCGTGGAATAATGTCAATCAAAGAACTATCGCCTATTGCTTCAGGCACACTGGCTTCAAAGATTTATCTTTATCCATGCATGTAGAGGGCAATCTTCAAATTATGTTTGATGATTATGATGAAGCTGATGACATTAATTTGGCGCAATTAGCCCAATCATTTTCATTATTGTTGCCAAATAGTGACATTAAAGAGTTTATTGCGGTAAACAACAGCCTTTTAGTGTGTGCGGAAGCAAGTGAAGAGGATACTTTAGCTGACATCCAAAGTCAACATACTGATGAAAATCAAGACGAAGAAGATGAATTTGCAGTAACATCACTTTGCGAAGCTCTCAGCGCAGTTACAGTTTTACAAAAATTTCTAATCGTTCATGGAGAATTCAATTCATGTAGCAATCACGGAGCGTTGAAGCGTATGCAATATGAAATGCAAAAATCGTATGCACTTCGTTATAAAAAACAAGCAAAAATACAAATTTTCTTAGTATTGAGGATTAGTTGTTGTATGTTTAAATTGTATTTGCTATGTTATAAGTATGTACAATGAAAATGTATCTTATCATAAATTTTCAAGTATAGTTTTGAACCGAATTACATATTCGAGTACACAGGTGTTTTACTATAAGGTGCTTTATTTCAGATGATGTGCATATGTGTATCATATAGTGCAGCCGGTTAAAGCGACTATCGGCTAATACGACCGAAAACTATCGGTCCCTTCAAAGTCGTTATAAACGGTTTTGACTGTACTTACAATTATATAAAAATGTTCCAAAACTGTTTCACATCATTTTTGGTGATCATATGCACATTTGTGGATTTATTTTAATGTTGAATTTAATATTTTAGGTTTCACCGGTTTGTTTTAAAAAAAGGTTATTAAGGAAATTATTTTAGTTAGTTTTTAAAATCAATTAAAACAGAAAAGTTTAACTTTTATTATTAGAAACAAAATATCCATTTTGCAAAACTTATTCTCACCAGTGTTTATACATATCGCGAAATGAATTGATTCAAATAATGATCTGCGCAAGTTTCTTACGGAAACTCGTACTTTGAGGAACAAATTATGCATCACAAAGATGCATTCGGCTGGCGGCCACTTTGACGATCGAGTCTGGCTCCGTCCACTTACATTGCTGCAAGTCAACTCATCAATTTTGGTACACTTTCATCATCTCGCATATGGCAATGAGACGACCGATGCTTTTTCGCAGGTTGAAATTCGGACTTACTTCGCATGCATCGGAATTTGTCGGGCTCAAACAGTGTTGCAGATGATGTGCATTTTATTGTAACAACAATGAATTAACGAACTTCATCCACGCAATCGATGCAAGTTACGGTAACACCCTTCACGCAGCCTAGTTACGGCAACACCTTTCACTCAGCCCACTTTTGCACTTCACACATTTCATTTTGCACATATATATATCTTCTAAAGATTTTTATTCCATTTTTCCACATGTGCATTATATATATCGTTTTGCATATCTTTCCACATGTGCAACATATATATCATTTTGAATATCTTTTCTAAACGAACTATTATCGGCAAATTGTCCAAGCGAAATTTGAGCCTCTCGCCCGATACAATAAATCAGACGACATGCTCTTCAAAATGTTGATAAACAAACATAGTCCGAGTCCAAGATATTTATGGACATCGAACGATGAATGTTTATGCACATGTAGAACGATGAGGGTTTATGCATATCTGCATAGGAATGTTTAAGAAAATAACTGATTTATGGACGTTTAGTTTAAGGATGTATATAAGCAACTTCGTCCTTTTTTCAATATTCTTTTTTATAACGTTGCCCTGTATATAATTTTAAGTAAGTATTGTATTTTGTTTAGAATAAGAATTTTTGCCTATCAACAATCTGGATACAGAGGTAACTATCAAAAGGTGTCGAATTTCAGCTCCCCTCCGCAAAATTTCAGAAATCCACAATTCGTTAGCAACATTAGAACTAATGCTGCTAGCCCTAATAATTATCGAAATAATCGGTTTCCCAGCCAAACTCAGTCAAATTCTAATTGGCGAGGAAATCATACTCAACAAAGGTATAATCACTCTTCTGCGAATTCGAATCGCAATCATTTTCATGTAAGTGACCGAACAATGAGAGATATAAGTCACATGAAGGACGCAAGTATGAAAACCGTTCAAACAAACGAAGCGGAAAATTTTCGACTATTAGCCTCGGATCAACCTCAACATACTCAGAATGGGAATTACCAATAATTCCCATTACGATTAACAATACAACAATTCGTTGCCTAATTGACACAGGGTGTAATACATCACTTATAAATAAAAATATATATCCGGATTCTTCATATCATCTTCTTCAAACTCCGATTAAACTTAGAAGTCTCCACTCAAATGAAATTATTGAAAAAGGTATTTGGACAAATTTTCCCTTGGAATTTAACCTTCCTCAATCTAAAATAGAATGGAAAGTGACGCGTTTGCCGAATCTTAAGTTTGACGCTATTCTTGGGCAAAATGTTTTGGTTCCCACCAAATGCATTATAAACAATTGTGATGGTTCTGTGATGATTAACAATAAGAAAGTTCCTTTTATAACTAGCAAACAAAGTCCCGAAGTTGTATCTAAAAGTTTGAATACATATGTAAATCAACTTTCACCTATTAATATATAAAACGTTTCAAATATAAAAACGTCGCATTTAAACAAAGAGGAAAAACAAAGACTTTTTACACTTTTGCACGAGTTCCAAAATCTTTTCTATCAAGAGGGAGATGAACTCACTTCTACCGATGTGGTCACACATCAAACAAAGGTTACATCCGAAAACCTATATTTAAAAATACACCAAAAAGGGGTGGAAAACAGATAGCCAAAAGGGGGTGATAGCGGATATGCTAAAAAATAATATAATCCGGCCATCAGACTCTCCTTATAACGCTCCATTGTGGATTGTACCTAAAAAGGTAGACAATTCCGGGCTTACAAAATGGGGAATAGTGACCGATTATCTTAAACTTAACGATATCACCATAAGTGACAAGTTTCCGATTCCCAACATCGAAGATCTTTTCGATAAATTGGGCAAATCTAATTATTTTTCAACAATTGATTTAGCGAAAGGGTTCCACCAAATTCTAGTGAAACCGAGTGATCGAGCAAAAACCGCTTTCTCGACACATAATGGACACTATGAATACTTGAGAATGCCTTTCGGGCTCAAAAATGCCCCTGCAACTTTTCAGCGCATGATTAATACTGTCCTAAAGGAATATATAAACAAAATATGCGTTGTATATTTAGACGATGTACTAGTCTTTAGTACCTCATTAGAGGAACATGTTGATTCCATTAGAAAGATATTTAGAAAGCTATCTGACCATAATCTTAAAATTCAGCCCGATAAATGCCATTTTCTTACGCATCAAACAGAATTTCTGGGTCATGTCCTGACAAAGGAAGGAATAAAACCCAGAGAAGCTCGATAAAATTCAAAATCTATCAATCCCCAGAACGGTGAAACAGCTCCGGTCCTTTTTAGGTCTAACCGGATATTACCGAAAGTTTGTCCGAGACTATTCTTCTTTAACAGTACCCATGACTAAATTTTTGAAAAAAATGCCAAAATCCAATTAGATAGCTTCGAATATATCGAAGTTTTCACAAAGTTGAAATTAATTCCAACAAATCCCCCGGTATTAGTTTATCCAGATTTTAATAAAATTTTCACTTTAACAACCGACGCATCTCAACATTCTCTAGGTGCAGTCTTATCCCAAAATAATCACCCAATTGCGTACGCTTCGAGAACCTTGGACACTCACGAATGCAATTACTCTGCGATTGAGAAAGAGTTACTTGCTATAGTCTGGGCAACAAAAAATTTTCGACCCTATCTCTATGGACGTCATTTCAAACTTGAGATGGATCACCGTCCCCTCATATGGCTTAATTCTTTAAATGAGCCTAATCAAAAACTTATTCGGTGGAAACTTAAACTTAATGAATACGATTTTGAGATTAGTTATATAAAAGGGAAAAACAACCGTGTCGCTGATTTTCTTTCTCGCATCGAAAGAAACAATGTTGAAAGCAACGCGCTTGTTAATATATCAGAAGAATCTCCAACACCTAAATTTATTACTCTAAATAACCCCGATCGAACACTTCAGGAAATATTAGACATTTGTAAGGAGCAAGGTACAGATCTTCCTGCAGTTATTAAAATCCCTAACATTTCAGACTCATTGCAAGTCCAAAACGATTCTATAATCAATCCATCTGAAGTTAGTGACAAGGTAACTATCCATTCAGAACGCGACAATCTAAATCTATTGCTTCCAATCAAAGATGATTACGTAAACAAATATAAATACCAAGTAATCTAGAGTAACAGAGACTTCTCTCAACCAACAAATAAAATTCGCATCCAAATTCGAGAGAAAAATTTAAACCTTCACGACTATATCCCTGAAATGATACAGAAATTCATTCCAAACAGGGACATTGCCATTTATTCTGATCTAGATGAACATCTGTACAACAAAGTACAATTGAAACTAAAGGAAATATTCAACAATAACTACAAATTCGTTAAAGTATCTCGAATTCTTCAAGATATTCAATCTGAAGAAGAGGCGATCTATCAAATTCATATGTTTCATACAAAGGAAATTGGGCACGGAGGAATAGATAAAACCCTCAAAGGTATTCTTCAGTATTTCTTTTACCCTGATATGAAAAATCTTGTAACACGATATGTTAACAATTGTGAAATCTGCAATATATCAAAGCATTCGAATAATCCGATCAAACCGAAATTTAAGATAACTGAAACTCCGGAAGATATCAACCAGGTTTTCCATATTGATCTATTTTTTATTGACCACCTGAAAGTGGCGACATGTATCGACAAGTTCTCTTAATATTCAGCAGCTTTAATTATCACTGATCAATCTAAGCCTTCCCTCAAAGAAGCAATCTTATTTTTCCTATCTAATTTAGGCAAGCCTAATAAAATAGTCGCCGACAATGAATTTAATAACTTCTTTATTAAAGAATTATGCAATGAACATAATATTCAAATACATAACACTAAACCACACACTCACACAGGTAATAGTGATGTCGAAAGACTTCATCAAACCATTGCTGCAAAATACAGAATGACTTCTTCGCAAGAATCCCCCAAATCACGTTTATACACGGTGATATATTTTTACAACCGCCAAATACACTCGTCTGTCGATGAGGAACCCTTTAAAATTCATCATGGTCTTATCGATAAAAGCAAAGTTCTCAGACATATGAAGTCGATGAAAGTTAAATCTATTTGTAAAATGAATAAAAAACGAGAGAATTATAAAGAATCCAGAACAACAGGTTATGTCAAAACCCCAGTTCGTACGCCAAAACATTTACCTTAATACGCAAAACGCAATCTTGCCAATGTAGCCCCGATAAATGTAAAACGGCCTAAACGTTTCGCTATTTCACATATCCATCATCCCGAAACTTCTTCAAGGAATCATTCTATTCCTAATGTTAGGATCAGCCTTGAACGACATCCTGAATAAAAACCTAGAAATCACTGACCAAAATAACCAAAAGATCACTTACCAATAAAAATAAATGAAATTTTCGAACAAAATTTAACCATACTAAAGAATCGCACTTTGATACTCCAGGACCAACTCGAACACTTTTTGACTTGGACAACGAATCATTTTAACAATATAAATCTGCAAATTTACTATTCTTACGAAATTGAACAAAATTTCATTGGTTTTTATGAGCTACAAGAATCGACGATTTCCATAGTCGCTAGAAAAGATTTTAATGTATTATATATTATATTAGGTGTCCCAATATTTCATAATTAAACTATTCCAACTTATTATTTACCTACAATACCTAATTTCATTAAGATAGACTTTCCGAATCGATTTGTTCTCCGATTCAAAGATCAATACTATAGGCAAAATAAGTATATAAAGCATTAAAAAAAAATTCCAATCAATTGTCGGACCTTTTGTAAATTTATAAAATCAAACAACATAGTTATAAAAAAATATATATATATAAAATGGATTGTTGTTAGTTGAAAATTATTATGGTAAGATAGATCACGATCGTAATGAGAAACAATGAAGAAATAATGGAAATTACATTATAAACTTTAATAATTGTAACAAGGCTATTGTACAATATTTAGACTAATAGAATGATTGATTTCACACATAAGCTTATTTTGTCACCGCAAACCACACTGAATTTCATTAAATACGAAGTAACTTTTGAAGACATGAAATTAGCAGCAACCGAAAAAAAAGGAAGAAATTAAATTAATCGATTTCAAAAACAAATGTAATACTATTATTTCATACATTTCAACAATTGTAATTATTATTATTATCATTCTATGTATTTTCGTATATCTATGATACAGAGGCAACACTATTAAAGGAAACTTAAATTCACCTGCAGAAATTCTAGCACAGAAATTTGACAAATTAGAAAAAAAGCGAGTTAAAGATAAAAAGAAAAAAAAGATGAAATAATTATTTCTGAACCAGGAGCTTCAGTCTAACGGTGGGGGAGTTACGGTAACACCCTTCACGCAGCCTAGTTACGGCAACACCTTTCACTCAGCCCACTTTTGCACTTCACACATTTCATTTTGCACATATATATATCTTCTAAAGATTTTTATTCCATTTTTCCACATGTGCATTATATATATCGTTTTGCATATCTTTCCACATGTGCAACATATATATCATTTTGAATATCTTTTCTAAACGAACTATTATCGGCAAATTGTCCAAGCAAAATTTGAGCCTCTCGCCCGATACAATAAATCAGACGACATGCTCTTCAAAATGTTGATAAACAAACATAGTCCGAGTCCAAGATATTTATGGACATCGAACGATGAATGTTTATGCACATGTAGAACGATGAGGGTTTATGCATATCTGCATAGGAATGTTTAAGAAAATAATTGATTTATGGACGTTTAGTTTAAGGATGTATATAAGCAACTTCGTCCTTTTTTCAATATTCTTTTTTATAACGTTGCCCTGTATATAATTTTAAGTAAGTATTGTATTTTGTTTAGAATAAGAATTTTTGTATAAAATAGATTGTAAGCAAATAAATTAGCTCAGTTAGTTCATTGTGGAACTGCTGGCCAGAGTGAAACAGTATTTTAATTCATTCACTCTTCACCTGCACACATGGAATCAATCGACTCATCCTTAAGAGAAAAGCTGTGGTAAATTGTCAAAAACGTTGAAGTCAGTGGCAATGCAATGGAGCTCATCCAGCTGGCTGGAATTTTTAACGGAGTTTCAAGATAAAGTGAAAATTTAGTAATGAATAATGTGGGCGCTGTCAAAAATTATCTCATTCCTGTTCACATTTTCCCCAAAATAATACTAACTATACATCTATAGTTCATGGTTTTGATAATTTTTTCAATTGCATCTTACTCACTGCAAGAGGCAACGGCAACCACACTTCTATCCACACTTTTTCTTCAATTCAATCAGAAACGCATGTCTAAGGTGACAAAGCAATGTGAAATGAATTTTTCATTCGTATTGTGAGACAATTGACGGAAATTGGAAAACTGACCAGTAAGAATAAGTAAAGATAAAAATGTGAAAGAAGTATGGATTTTATGAGACGTTCTTATATGTGGACAATATCAAAAGCGTACGCTGAAGACATGGGGAAGTGAAATCAGACATTTGCATTACATAATTCATGCTGTTTGAACAAATTAACAATCCACAGTATAGATATGCACAGACTAAGCCTACTAAAACTGCTGAGCACTTGCCGGCGTATACGTTCATAATTTCAAACAATACTGATTTGCCATGCAAATTACTGCATAGAAATCTGACATCATGTTCTTTGGGTGTAAAGCACAAACAGGGTCTACTTTGACTTTCCGTTCTTTCATAAACTTGTTACTTTAACCTGTGCCTTGGTTTGTTAAAAACTTTGATAGCTGGATGACGTGTGTTTACGAGCTGTTTTTTGTTTTGTTTGTGATGAATGGTGACACCTCTTTTCATTCAGTTGAAACTGGACCACAAAATGGAAATAAATTAAATCAATTACATTTTCTAATATTTTTTTAATATCTCATAAATTGTCTGCAGACATGCTAAAGTCGCAGACAACCCGTTGAGTGCATCACAAATTTGAGCGCCGTGTGACCAAAGGTTCACGTATTGATGCTTCCAGCAAAGAGTGGCGCAGGTGGTAGTGGCGATTCCGTTAAATATTTCATTTTGAACCCAGCAGGATCACAGATTTTTGAGAGGGAAAACACAAAAAATTGACTCTCATCCAAAAGTCTCACCACTTACTACAGCGCACCGCTTCGGAGATCATCACATATTTCACTCTTTTTTATTTTTGGATACCATTTCATATACTTCAATATCCTACATTTAACGTCTAATATTCTACTGCTAATTTTCTTAAACTCTCACTAAATGTAAAGTTCCGGTAATCTGGTAATAAAATTCAAGTTGAAATTTTCATCATTTCTCTAAAGTCTAATTTTAAGACAAAATACTATATGTAAGTGTATGAGTGAACACCTGCACCGGAAATCTACCTGCACGAGCAATACTGTACACGCGCAACAAAAGTATCGCAAAGTCGCACTTTACCAGAATCAATTGGAAACGAGTAAATCTAAATCAGCGAAATTTACGTACTTAAGTCATTTTAATTAGCTATATTAAGTTCTGTTATTTTGTATCTCGGTTGCAATAAAGTTCAGGGGTTCTCCCTGATATTTTTTTTTAAATAATTAAAATAATGTTTGAATTAACTTATGTATGTCTCGAAAAAATTGTCATCTCGACTTAGTTTAATTGTCAATCAATGCATATTTGCAATGGTAAGAGCCCAATGCATTTTGGTGAGGTCCGATTAGGCATTTTTTTGTTTTGATTCATTGAAGAACATTTTTGTCATGCCATATAACTCTCATGACGAGACTTTGTCTTGAAATCGTTGACTTTTCAATCAGAATGTAATAGAATTTGTATGATTCTGCCAAATTTTGAATAAATTCAGTTTAATCGTTTTCAATTTAAAAAAACAAAGTATAAATTCGCTACTCTTTGCAATCCAAGTTCGTGAATATTTTGTAATCTAAAACGTTCTATCGATAAAATCAATAACTGTTAATAGTCATCATCAGTGGGTTGGTTATAAGAAAAATAGTCAACTGCGTCGTTTAAATGCTTTTAGTACAGCCGTTTTTTATTTTGATAAAAAACAATAAAAAAATCAATCAGATTCGCACTTGCGACAATCAACATTATTGGAGATGTGTGTTAAAGAGTTCTTACGGTACAAAATATCGTAGATTTATGATTGCAAAATGTTAGTAATGGTCATTAATTGGCAAAGAAACAACAATGGCATTCAATTGCCCTTAAATCTTTTGCTTTCCAACTGCCAATAAGAAAACAGCTACTTGCATTAAAGAAAGCTTAGGAACCTTGCTACAATATACAGTATTGGACAAAATTAGTCATACACTTGTCAAGAAATTAGATATATCAGTGAAATCATTTTCGCAGCACGCAAAATTTTTACTGCATACAAGAAAATTAATGCATGAATATGAATATGAATAATGAAAATATGAAATAATAAATGTTATACTCACCTTGCTTGTTAAATAATATTGATTTAATATTACAAAATCTTTCGTGAACAAAATATATCATACACCTTAAAAAACATAACGCCTTTACCTGCCAAAATCAATTTTTTTAGGTTCAGTTTATATTTTATTTCTTGCTGGCAGCTTACAAGCGACTGGGTTTTGTTTACTCCTTTAGTAATAACTTTCACGTGTTTATTAATGTCACGAAAGAAAATTTCCCTCGGTGTTTGGGATTTGGTCATTCGCGATCGAAAAAAGGTGAATCGTCTCGTATGATCACTAAACAATACTCGATCTCAGTTGGTTGTGAACAACATTTACAAGTAGTTTGAAAACTGTTCCGGTAAAGGTCAAAAGCAGGCTACAACTTTTCGTGACGACAGCAGACTCGTGGGAATGATAACAAAAAATCCGAAGTTATTGTCATGAAACATTATGGAATCGATGAACCTTAATGTCGGTAACAACACTTTTTGTCTCAGACTTAGAGAATCAGAATTTAAGAACAAGTTCTCGACAAATCATCCTTTCATCAACAAGGTGAATAAGAAGAAGCGATTTGAATTTGCCAAGAAATACGTGAATATACTTTTGAACTTTTGCAAAAAAGTGCTGTGGCGTAACGAAAGCAAATTCAAGTTATTCGGACTAAAAAATCATTCTAGGGTTTGGCGAACGCCTGGTGAAGCTCGCAAAGAAACGTGTATTTTAAAAACCAGAAGCACGGAGGTGGTAGTGTTATGGTATGAGGATGCTTTGCTTGGTCGGATGCTAGTAATTTGGTTCAAGCCAATATGACAGCAGAAGGCTATATTGTTGTACTGTGAGAGATTGTGGTAGAATTTCTGTTGAAATTTGAATTACTAAATGATTTTCCATCCAAAGGAGACGACACGATTAAATACATAAGACGAAGAAAACCATTATCTTATTGAAAGTAAAAAAGTGAAATTGCTTGAACGGCCATCGAAATCTCTAGATTTAAACCCTATTGAAAATCTGTCGGCATATTCAGACGACGACGCCGTTAAAAGTAATGTGACAAACAAAACTACCTTCTCCAGAAGGCGTAAGAGTAAATCGATTAGGAATACCTGAAAAATTTGTTCAAAAGTGTACTTCGTATACTACCAGTGGTATTAAATGCTCAAGGCGGTAGCAGTTAGTACTATGCACAATAAGTTTGCTTTCATTTATCATTTACCTATCACTTTTAAAAGGGAAAGAATCTATCAGCGTATTATTTTCTCCAAAACACACACACACACACATATATATATATATATATATATATATATATATATATATATATGTATGTATGCATGTGTATATATATATGTAGAGATATATATGTGAACAAGTATACGTCAATTGATATAAATATACAAAAATATTATTCAAAATAACCCACGCTGAAAGCAAAGTGAGTCATAAATAAAGAGAGCTGTTGGCTCTCAATAATTCATGTTCTTGGGTTATCACCTGCTCTAATCAAATAAACGTAAAAGTATGATTGCAAATGCTTTTAGCTTATTAAACATCTAGTTTGAAGTGAAAAATTGCACTTAATTCCTCTCTCGTTTCTCAAATAGGGTGGCTAAGCCCACGTGCCATCCTCTTATTTGCTCGTTAAACATCGCGTGTCGGGTTAAGATTAGAATGCAAACACCATTAGCGAATACGTTGTATAGCTCCCTATTGCTTTTTTTAAGAATCATCATATGAAATTAAAAGGTGATAAGATAGGTAAGGTTCATAAATTTTTCTAACTTTAACAAGTATAGGAAAAACGGAAAGCAAGCAGTGGTGATGAATGTGGTAGTTTGCCAATAATAAAATTATACCGCAAAGTGATATGGTTGCAGGAACTATGCACGTTGTCGCCGAAAAAAA
Source organism: Oxycera nigricornis (assembly GCA_963942545.1). Taxonomy (NCBI): domain Eukaryota; kingdom Metazoa; phylum Arthropoda; class Insecta; order Diptera; family Stratiomyidae; genus Oxycera; species Oxycera nigricornis. The sequence goes on from OZ012663.1 coordinate 79,760,753, forward strand.
CATACAGAATAATTGACATTCTTTTTACACAGTGATAAGCTCTGTATTATTGGCTTTTGATGCATGAATTGATAAAATATGGTTTTTAACTTTTGACGTGGTAGGGCAAATTAAATTTTTTAACTTCTCATTATATGGGAAGTTCTTGCAATCGTCTCGAAAATCGAAATTGAAGTTTTCAACATTTCCTTGCGATTTGAAGTCTATAGAGTATATATTAAGTGTTTTTAGAAAGGCAGATATGTGTGTGTGTGTGTGTACGTACGTACGTATGTGCGTTCGTGGACACTTTTTCTACCGGCATAACTCACGTAAACAAAGTCGTATCAACTTTGTTAAGGTGTCAATCGAAGCGTCTTTGCAATCTTAAGAGCTGATTAGTTTTTGGGAAACTTCGGTCGGGGGGTTTGCTGTTTTGCCGTTTGAAGGTCATTTCTGTCATGCGTTATATCTCACGAACCAAACATACGATTTTCTTGATCTTGTCAATCAACGCGTATTGACATTAATGTGATTCTATCAAGTTTTTGAAAAATCTTGCAGCCGTATTTTAATTTTAAAATAGTGGAAAAAATTAGGTTTTTTTTATAAACAATGAATTTTTAACCTTATTTTCATGCCGAAATAATCAATGTTTATAAAGTTTATATACTCCAAACAGTTATTGTAAAAACATTATCAAAATTTTTTCTCATGATCACGAAAAAAAATTAAATAAAAAATTAAAAAATGATTAACAGTCATCATGATCTTCAAGGTCATATTTGTCATGCGTTATATCTCGCGAATCAAAAATAAGATTTGCATCATTAAGATGTCAATCGACGAGTATTAAATTTTTTTTGAATCTTTCAAATTTTGAAAAAAATCGTTGTAGCTATTTTTTAATTTAAGAAAAAAAAGTGCAAAAAATTGGTTTTTTTTTCATAAACAATAAATTTTTAACCCGATTTACGGAACTCAGTAATCAATTTTTATAAAATTTATATACTTCAAGCAATGCTTGTAAAAACATCATCAAACTTCTTTTTCATGATTACAAAAACCATTAAATTAAAAATAAAAACTCATTAACAGTCATCATGATCGTCAAGGGCATTTCGGTCATTCACTATATCTCACAAACCAGGTATAATATTTGCATCATTCAGGTGTAAATCGACGTGTATTAACATCTTTGTGATTTTTTAACATCATAAAAATTCGTTTCAGCCGTTTTTTTCAATTTAATAGAAGAAAATGTGAAAAATTAGGGTTTTTTTTCAAAAAAAAAAAATGTTATTTTAACCTGATTTACACAACACAGTAATGAATATAATCATTTACACACTTCCCATTTAATGACAGTAATAAGTGTTTATAAAATTTATACATTTTTATCAGTTTTTGAAGAGAACCCGGCAAAACTTTTTTCCATGATTATAAAAAAAACTAAATTAAAAATAAAAAACCATTCAAGGTTACCATGTAAAGAGAGTTCATACGAATGATATTACCTTATATCTTTTATTCTAAATAAATTGTTGTAAACTCAATCAAAGTACTAAACTAATTGCATAATTTGAGCAGATTTATAATAGTTTTAACAGTCTTTTAATTTAAAAAAAATTGCTTAAATTTTGAAAACCATCAAAATTTCAATCGAATTTGCATTCGTGGTAATCAACGCTTTGAATGGTAAAATGTTTTATAGTAACTACTTTGAAAAATCATATGGTTTTGAAAGCTTTCATCACATAATTTTTTTTAGTTTTTAGTACATTCATTCTTTAGTAGTCGTAAGATCTCAATTACTTCCTCCATCATCATTTGTATAACATTTTACTTTTTACATGCAATTAAACCTATTTTGGACTGCATATTCAAAATTTGCCAATAGAATGTGTGAAGTAATTATTAATCTCATTGATGTAAAATCGTGAAAAAATGTAAATTCAGTGATTATGCGGAAGTGTTGGCAATTTTGAACGTTACTATTCAAAATGGCCATCACGCGACAAATTCTCTTCAGGAGGCGTAATATCAAGAACTCCATTCATTTTTGCCAGCGCTCTTTTGTCCTGCAAACATCGATTGATTCGCGTGAATATTCAATCAAATCAATCTGTCCTCATCCATCAAAAACCTTACGTAATCAATGAACACTCTCGTAGATGATATGATTGATAATAGCTCATTGCAATTACTATTATGAGTACCTCTCATTATTATTTAAAGTAGTATTATTTTCATAATTATTGTGTTTAATATTTTTAATATTTATGTAGATATTACTGAGAAGTTGACCGTGTGGACCTCAAGAGTCGCACCTCGTGGCTTGTTTTGAAATTGAGCTACCTACCTAATTGAGAACCCTACAAATACATTAAAAAATCTTCACTTTAATTTCCTTCAACAGCCTTTGCTTTAACGACTGTATGATGTTTTCATTCATGAAAAACGAATTGAAATGTGGTATGGTGGAATAATACATCCAATGAATAGCTTATTGCTTTTAAATTAAAGTTTTGTATATTAAATTGCTTAGGATCTTTCGCCGCAGAAGTCTATAACTCTTGGATTACCAAAGTTGCAAGGTATAATCGTCTATTGTTAACACATGCAACGAATGTAAACCTGAATTTTTTTAGTAAACTTATGCTTCAAATTAATGAATAATTGCTGTTAAAACATTGTTTGACAGCTTGGCTATAGCCGCGGCTCTCTCTACCTATCGCTTATCAATGAATTACTTTTAATTTACGTTGTGACAAAACGACTAAGACAGCTAAAATTTTTCTGTTTTTGCCAACAAATTACGGACGCGGCGCATTGTGGCAGTGCCACATCCATGACTAGTTGTTACACAGTTCCGGTCGTTTTTTTCGCGCAAACGGCACAGAATTATATCGTAATATTTCTTATTTATCGTACATTTTTTGGCAGGAACACACGACGCTTGACGTCATCGTTTTCGAAGGAAACAGTCAGTCAAACTTTCACATTTGGCATGCTTTTTTCAGTTTCCTGTCCTGGCCGCTTGCATTGGGTCACATTTTCCTCGTTTGTTGACGTTTTGGGACATCAAAGGCGAACATCACCATCTATTCTATTTTCAACATTATTTTTTGCTCAGAGCAGATTTGTCAAATACAACAAAAAGCATTTCCAGTGCGGCGGAACACTAAATTTTATTTAACACACAAAATTTTGATACAGATTCTTCAATCCTTTTTTTTCCATAGGAAAAAATCGCCAAGCACACCAAAACACTGCGACACTTTATATCATTCAAAATAAAAATAAAAATGCAACATGGTAATGGTAATGTCAACATATTTTGGAAACATGTGTACCAAATGAGAAATTCGCAAATCGGAATTGCATGCATAGCAAAAAATCACGGTTTTTTGAACATCCTCGTATATTATGATAATAAAATTGAATATGTTGAATAAATATCAGAATTTTCATGGCGATTCAATACATTGAATTCGTGAATGATTGTTTTTACATCAAAGTCTAGTCCCAATTGCTGCTCAACGAAAAAAGGAATTCGTTACGGTTCTCCTCAACCCTCCATCCTTAAAGGTGAAAACTGAATGCATCGAAAACGTGTTTCAATATTTTATGGCAAGCTGATGTATCTCATACATAACCGATTGTTCTTGAATCAAAGTGTCGCCAATTGCTCAAAAAATTAGAGTGTATTGCCGCAGTGAGCCAGAACCTCTTGGTTATCAAAGCTATAATGTATTTTTATGAGAAACAAATTCAACAAATATATGCACCAATTGTTCCCGAAAATTTTGGGCCCCAATTACAAAATTTTTTTTTGAAGGAAAGTGTAAGCTGCATAGTTACTTTAAAATAGAAAAAAAAATGTCGTAGTCATAAGCGACTTGTTACCTGCCTATGTTTTGAATGAATTTGCCTGTCATTAAATGTTTTTCCTCGTAATCACGCTAGAAACTATTTTTAAAGCCAGCACAGGGCCGACATTTTAGTTTAATAACAATCAATCATTAATTTGATGCATAAAGTTGTTACAAAAATAACTTGAAAATTTTATTCAAATTTTTCATGACAACACCTAACCACCGTGGCAACCAAACAGTTAAGAGTTGCTGTGGTGAAGCACATTGTCTTTTTGAGTAAAAATGGGCCCTACACTTGAATTCAAAAATAATCATCCTGCATTGGATGCACTAGTTTCGTTTGCATCGAAATTGTCGTATAACCAGTTACGGGCAACTACAATGTGCTATGATATTTTCGTAGCTTTGATGGAAATAAAGCGATGATTAAAAATGAACTCGAACCAAAAGTCAAGGATTTTTCAATGGTGAAAATTTTTACTATGGTCGCGAAAATTTCCCCAATTTATAAAAAATAAATAAATATATTTTTAAATTAAATCTGAAATGTCTTTCGGGACAAGAATGAAAGTCAAGAAGTTTCAATCCGCAAAAAATATATAAATATGTATATACATTTATATTTATATATATATATATATATATATATATACAGTGGAGGACATAATTATAAGTTCACAAAAAAATCAAATGAAATTCTAGATGTGAATTCATTATATTTATTGCGAACAGATGTCGAAAAAACTTAATAATATATGTAACAAAATTAAAATGAAATGAAATTATTTCAACCATAAACAAAATTTTAAAAATTAAAATTCAATTTTTTTCTCTTAAATTAGGGGACATAATTATAAGTTCTCCAGACATGGGGCACATATTAATTAATAAAATGATAAGGTTAATACTTCGTGTGGCTTCCTTTGGATTTAATTACTTCAAATACACGTTTTGGCATTGAATTCACCAAGGTTTGTAATATTGTAACTGGTATTTCGTCCTACGCTCTTATTATTTGCTCCCTTAGCTCTCTTGTGTTCAAAAATTGCCTTCCATTTTCATATACTCTTCTCGATATTATTCTCCATAGATTCTCTATGGGGTTCAAGTCAGGACTACAAGCTGGCCATTCTAAAACTGGTATATCCTTTGAGTTGAACCAAGCTTTTGTCTCTCGGGATACATGTATGGCAGCATTGTCTTGTTGAAAGACAAAATCTGGTCCAACAATTGACTCTACGTGATCAATAAGCAAGTCTTCGAGAAGTTCAACATACTTTTTCGAATTCATTCTTGTGGATATTATGGCCAAAGGAAGCTGCCAATGGTAACAGAAGCATTCCCAAACCATAACCGAACCGTCACCAAAATTACGCGAGAGTCGTAATTCCTTACCTCTTCTTAGGTCATGCCAGTAGTGTTAAAATCCATCCGGCCCGTCTAAATTAAACTTTTTTTCATCACTTAAAAAACCGTTTTCCACTCATCTTTGTAAGACATGTAGGTTTCCGTAAACAGTAATCTTGCAGTTTTATGTCTCTCCTTTAATTGTGGTTTAGGCTTCCTTTTTGTCCATATTAAATTGTCGCTGCTACTCAGGATTCTTCTTACGTGCCGCACCGTTACAGGCAAGTCTAAATCTGCTCGAACTTGAGACGCATTCATACTTTTGTTTATGGCTTTCTGCCGTATTAGTCGTTTTTGACGTTCACTTATGGAAGGTTTTCTGCCTGTTTGTCTCGAAGCGTTGTACCTGACTTTTAATTTTATATAATTATTAATTACACATACAGATTCATTATGTAAGCCTTCTTGCAATTTCCCACTTGGAGAAACAGTTTTCTTTGTAGGCGTCAATTTTTGCCCTTTCCTCCATCGATAATACCATTCCTCGTGGCATTTTTCTATGGTCAACGGTAAATTTAATTTATGTAAAAAACGAGTTTCTCTCAATGCAATTAATTCACTTACTTCAAAAATTACCAGTTAACTCCTCCAAATTTCACAAGCAGAACTTTCTAATTTACTGAACGTATAAATATGTCCGCTTGAAATGTATGAAATGTTCTGACTAAGTAAACTATAAGCAGAAGAAATCAAGGTTAGGACATAACAGTATTTCTTGGAAATGTATTTTACAGTACGCACAAAATAAAAAAGCATTCAAACTTGCATCCACATTTTAAGTGCAATTTTGTGAATAAATTTATAGTTATGTCCACCACTGTATATATATATATATATGTATATATGTATATATATATATATATATATATATATATATATATATATATATATATATATATATATATATACACACGTATATTTTTTGAAGCAAATTATTGTTTCCTTTCTAATTACTCCATAACTTCTTGTCTCTCCTTTACTGCAAAAATTTTGTTTTTAAATATTATTCTAGCTGATATCGGGATGCAGACTTTGCAATTATTGCATTCCGGATACGAGTAGGTGACATTGGAAACCGATCTATTCAAGCTGTTTGAGATGCTGGACTTTTTCAATATTGTACGGTTCCATCACAATACCGCTTCGGACGGTGTAAAGAAGTTTTATCATGATTACGTGAAGCGCTGTAAACGAAAAAAAATGTATTAAAGATGGACAACCACGATATTTTCATACCATCACGCGCTTCTTATGTTCATATCAATTATTCGCGGGTATTTTATGAAATTTAATTTTTCGCGATGTTGTTTTTAAAATAATGGGTTTATGATAAAAGTCATTTTTTAAACGAAAACATATTCTTTTTATTTCAAAAATGCATAAAATTCATTAGATAGTACATGTAAATGTTTATACAATTGTGTGTGGCGCATCTAAGGACTGTATCGGAAAAAAATGACCTTTAGTCTTTTCTACATATAGCTCTTGTTTGGGATAAGTTAAAGTCTTCATCAGATATACAAATTAGCTATAAAATATGTTAACAAGAACGTATAATCCATTGTTATTGTAGGATCACTCGTGATTTAATTGTGTGCAAATACCTGGAAAATCCTCTTCGTGAATATTAGATACCAGCAAAAGTGCCCAATTTGTCAATTACAACAGTGAAACGGACGATTATAAAGTACAAACAGGGCCTACCTGTTGTCAGAAAGTCTGGATCAGGTAGAAAAAAATGTCCATCCGAAACAAATTTGAGCCGAAAAGTAAAGGGGATATTTTTGCAGAGTCCTAAGCCATTCATACGAGATATGGCTCAAAAAGTGCAAACATCGAACGCAATGATTCAGAGGATTAAGAAAAATTATGATCAGATCATATAAGGTTCAAAAAGTACCCGATCGGTCCGAGGAAAAGGAGAAAGGAGCGAAAAATCGGGCTCGAAAGCTAAACAAGGATTACCTGACCAAATTTGATTGTGTTGTGTTGGACGACGAAACATACGTGAAGGCCGATTTCGCACAATTGCCTGGTCAGAACTTCTATATAGCAGGATCAAAGGGTGGTGTTAGCGCAAAACATAAAACCAAAAAGAGCACCAAATTTCTCAAGCGGTATATGATTTGGCAAGCAATATGTTTATATGGTCTTAGATCAAGGAATTTGTAGCGAATGGTACCATCATCTCAGCAGTATACATCGAACAGTGTTTAGAGAAGCAACTAACTCCATTTATCGAAAAATATGACGCATCTGTAGCATTTTGGCCATATTTAGCGACAAGTTATTAAGCTCGATCAACAATGAAGTGGTATGAAGACAACAACATCTCCGTGGTACCGAAAGCAGCTAATCTTGTAAACTGTCCAGAACTTCGACCGATCGGAAGACATTGAGCTGAAATGAAGAAAACATTAAAGAAAACAAAAAAATTCACTAAAACCAAAAAGAATTTTCAAAATAAGTGGAGAAACACATTTAAGTTGCTCAATGACACCGTTGTACGGAACCTTAAGCGTGGAGATAACGGAAAGGTCCGAGATTTTTTTCCTTGCAATGAAAATTCATTGAACTTTTATGTAAATTTTAATTAATATAATTTAATAAAAAAAATAGTTCGATGAAGCAATTAATACCAATTTTGGGGACATAATTATAAAGGTCAATTTTTTCGATACACTCCTTAATTGTAGGAGCTGTATCATGAACTGGACAAGCTGTCGTAGAGTTTTTGAGTTCCCCTATTTTCAGTAGATTAAGCTGAACGATATTGCCGGTTGATAAATATTTTCTAATAAATTTCTCCGTCACATAGCCTCGCACATATGTTATATGGTTAGAGTATTCCTGCATGTGCTAGGCAGCGTGATGTAATTGACGTTGTCATCACTCCAACTAAGCGCGCTTATATGAGCTAACTCGTACTGATTCTGTTTTCAGGCCTCCGCTGACAGTTCTTGGAATGGGTATGACGGTGCAAAATGATGCACGATAGTTTGCACCGAGCCAGAAGCTAAAACATCTAGCTCCTTTATGAAGTATTGTTTATTATTTCCAGTTTCAAATTGTATATCAAAAATAAACTCAGTCAAGATAGTTAAATGAGATGTCCACAGAGAATAAAAATTTTCTTTTCAATTTTACGGTAATTTTATATTTTTATTTTTTACTTATTACAATTTTGTTTCTCCTTATAAGCTACCAACTTAAAAATATTAATGCTATTTTAATTTTTTGAAACCGTAAGGGTATCAAAAAGGATCTTCAACCACAACTGACTTATGGGAATTTAATATATCTGCCTTTACTTTTATAACCGTGTCAGAGAGAAATGCGGTGTTAGACTGATTTACGTTTGAAATTAACCCAATAATAGAAGCGCAACTCAATTTACTTACAGGTCTTAAGCTGAACCAGATGGCCTTAATCTCAGATGACGCTGAAAGTTCAATAGACAAGCTTATTTTACTCCCTTGCGCCGAAATAGAGACTAAATTTTCTATCATTTTGTCGAACATGATCTCGAGCTCTTTAATAGGGTCCTCACATGTTTTTTGAACTTTTCTAACCGTGAGAGCATTCTTACACCTTTGATATTGATTTTTTTATAAAAGATCTCCTTCCTTGACAAAACCTCGATCTCTTTACTCACACAAACACCTGTCTGAGCTGAAATTGCATTCTGCTCTAGTTCTTCCTTCTAGTTCTCACCTGCTGCACGCCGAACTGTTTTGGGGGAAGTCTTTCAATTTCTAATACCGTAAAAATAGAATCGTCTTTATCTTGCTCACTGTTCAGGAAAGAAAAGGCTCCTTTTAAACTCTGCTCTGAAAAGGGGACATTGTATAAAGTCTACAATCGAGTTAACAGCTCGATAAATTGAAAGTTTTCTTTGACGCTGAAAAAAATATTTTTTCTGTTCCATCTCCTTGGTCAAAATGATTAAACTAGCTATAAATATATCATTTCCGAAGCTTAAAGAACCGTTTAAATAGCCTGTGGAGCCTTAAATAACCATTTTTTTAAAAAGAGGATAGATACCTATGAAAATATTTTATTCTATGTGGTGTCGAAAAGTAGACTCCTTTTTTATTCTCCACAAGGCTTAAACGGCCTTTTTCTTCTTTGCATTCGATCTGAGTTCTGCTATCTCCACTGTTCTCACCTAGAACTTTTATACTTCTTTTTGAGGCTATTTCAATTATTATTTTTGACTAGTATTCCTATCAGGTCATCATATTGATTTTCAGCTCATATCTTACAAATTATACATACATACGTACATCTATAGACGTATTTCACAGTTATAAGTGGAGATTAAGGATCACTGGAGGAAGTCATACAACATGCTAATAAAAATTCATGTCAATACATGTCTATGATACAGTGCAATTACTCACGTACACAATGTTGACACCTCTAGACTATTTTTCAAGATTCTCTTGGAAATTATCGCAACCGACTAGTTTATAAGATTGTAGTCCTCCGTAGGAATATCAGCGTTTTCTTCGAAAATCCATTACGAAAACATGGTAAGTATTTCAATTTAACCCTTAAATCCCTTCATTGGATACCACTAACAGTTTTTACAGTGTATTTTTCTCCTTTGCAAAAATCGGTACTCTTTTTTCAGAATATATTCGAGCTTCTGGTTTCGGCTGTAAGTAGAAATGGTGATAATATCGTTGCCATTAGCTTATAAGAGATCGGGAAGGAGCACCACATAAAGTTTTTCTGCATCGTTAAGACAAAACATGGAGTTAGGCTAGCAGTTCATCTGGACGGAGGGGTTTTTTACTTTCTGCCACCCAGATTTTCGGACAATATAAAAACTCAGCGCCAGGTGGACGAACTAAACAATGCTTTCGATCAACATCTCGTGTTTGACGGCGTAGATGCACCACGGGGGGATTCGATATGTTACGTTTTTCAAAGAATAAATGAAAATGTATGTTCTACTTTTAAAGAACCAATGAAAAATCGTTTTCTGCAGCTTTTTTGTTGTCTTTTTCTTAATAGTTGACTCCCACAAGGCTTCAACAACAAAAAACAACAGGACACATTTGTAGTGGATCTACACGTATCTACACAATCAATCAGCATTTTACTATAAACTAAACCCACAAATCAATAATCAACGAGCAGTCGTAGAATATACAAATGCATAATTTACGATCACCTTGTAATGCTCACTTTGCATACTCGTTTTGCATTACACATAATCTACTCACACGAAAGTCCAATTCATGTTGTCGCTAAAAATAGACACATGAACGAATGTTTATACTAACCCATCGCGATCGCACCAGACTAAGCGGCGCCTAGCATTGGCAGGTGCAATGTACGATATACTGACACACAAAGTACGAAACCTGAGCAGTCATTACTCATGGACTATTATGAGTGTTGCATTTTAAATTGGGTCATATGGAAAAATGATGATCGATATTTTGATTGGTAAAATGAATTTACCATATTCAATTCTTCCAGTTTTAGAGTAGGGATTATGTATTAAGTAGAATAAAATATTAGAGTAGGGATTATATGTTAAGTTGTAAAAAGTGTATAAAAGGAAATTGTAGAAAAGAAAATATAGTCATAGTCATAGCGTACTTTTGATTCGTTTCAATGAACTCATTATTGCCGTAGTTTGGCAAAACGCTCGAGCCGTAACTTGGCTTTAGAAGCGCCTCAATTATAGCGTAACCAGTCGCTAAACAAAAACTTAGTAAAAATATCGGCTAGCTTGGATCTTGAATCCTGCGCCAGACATGTGGCAATTAACTTGCCGGTAGGTACCCCAATTTAACCCTGTTGCCTTACTAAAAGTGCGCTTTACTCATACAGCGCTAAATCACGGATCTCCCTTGAAAAATACAAGATCTGGCGTTCGGCGTCCAACATCGAGAAGGCATCTCCTGCGACGAGCAATCCTTTACATGGCTATCTTTTACACATTTTTCATTACATTATTAAATTAGCAAACAACGTTGATCTTCAAACAGGTATTGCATTTCACACAACTCCTCATCATTGTGTCTATTGCTTTCATTCATCTTCGATAAATCGTAAATTGCATACAAAACACTCGCCGTCTCTGCATTCCATACGCGTCGGTGTCGTAAAATGCAAATCTGCAATCACGTGTTATTGCAATTTACACACAACAACTCCCCATCAACCTGTCTTTTCCTTTTATTCACCTTCCCACAGACAGTTATCAAGCAGCATCTCAAGCCAAATTCATAAGCCGGCCAAGACAGCCGTCAAGACAACTTAATTAAAGCGTCTCATGCGAAATCCAGCTGCTTACATCTACACGCTCTGAAGACCCGACGCCCGTCCAAAAGTATCTCAAGCAAAAGTCATCATTTCATCGTGCTCCGATCGCGCAGACGTCGACTCAAATTAAAACCAACAGCAAGACCCTGAACTACTACGCTACGATTGCCATGTGGGCTTTTCCACGACACTTTCATTCAATACCATTGATTTTTGATCTTGCTAGAACGATCTTCATCTCTATTCAAACACAACGCTTGGGCTCTTAACCTCACTCACGAAACCCCGTATCAAAACCGCTCTCCCCGTATTCAAACCAGCTCTCAGAAACCCAGCTTACGATCCAACGCATAGCACATACGCTCACGCACTCGCAAACAGCCAACTGGCCTGACTCAACACCAGATCTCCATATGAAAAGCTATCGATCCACTAATATACTTTAGTGCCGGCCAGCTCGACGAGGTAACACACTTTAAGCATGTGTAGGGGCACATGTTGTCCCTTTCTAACGCCGAGTGATTTTCTATGAAAATGTCTGTTTTACTACGTGCGAAACACTCTTCGTTCGTTCGTTCAGCACTCGATTTAGGAATACACTTTGGTTTTGGCTTAGTAGTACATTTTTGGCTTGGTCATAGTAGTAGTAGTAGTACATTTTTGGTTTGTCGCTACTAGTATACTATGGTTGGCTGTCGCATATTAACGTCGGCTTACTATTACACTTTGAACATGTAGGGTACAGCTTTTCCTGAGCTGACCCTGAGGAATTTCGTATGAAAGTGTTTGTCTTACTACTAATATGCAATTGCTCATATAAAAGCACATTATCAAGTGCGGTCTGCGATTCTAAGGGACAAAATCATATGGTTTCCTTCATTTATCATATGTTTGCTTTCATTTTTGACAAAATGACAGTAATTTACTGGCCGGGGCACTGCCAGACCTCGTATATGTACTTATCATGTTAAGCGTTAAAAAAATCCTTCGAAACTTTGGTTCATTGGATTACATTGATGAAACGTCTTTGTTGACACAAAAGTGATTTGGTTTTGACACATCGATCTGGAAAAAAATCACGGTAAATTTTTCGTCGTCTGTTGAAGTGAACGATAAAGTCCGCGAAAGTGTTTTGTCCTCTGCAAATCTGGCAGCGTTTGGAAAACGTCAATTTTTACAAGCACATGGCGCCATTCCTTCGAACGAGATTTGATGTTTGTAGCACAGTATGAAGAGACCCAGTAAATAAGCCTTCATATGATGGCTTTCTATGGACAAGCGTTCTATACAATCCGTGGTACCACAGACGAAACGCACATGACTTTCCATATGATTTCTGTCATATGATGAGACTGTTGAAGCGCTACGGTGCTGCCAAAGTGCATGGATATTATTTTCGGTTATCGTGTGGAAAAATACGTGGGTTTCCAAGGTCAATGATGAAAAGTCGAAAAAATAGTTGTAATGGGGAAACCAACTATTTAAAAAATCAACGAAAGTGCCTTAGCACGGGAAACTGGCATATATACATATATATATATATATATATATATATATATATATATATATATATGTATGTATGTATGTATATATATATATATATATATATATATATATATATATGCAAATCGGGTATTTGTCGTTTATTCGTATTGTTTATTTGCACTTATGAAATTTCGTATAATTAATTGTCGCGTTGGTCACGTCGACGACGGAGCCAGGCGTCTGGTCCAGTCCGGGTGAAGAGCGGAACTGGCCGGCAAACGAAGACTTGCCGCGGAACCAGAACTTTCTTTCGCCTTGCGGGTTTCGCCGGCGGCAGGAAATTCCGAGACGCCACAGTCACTCCCTCCCCAATGACCTTCGCCTGCTGCGAAGGGAGTGAAAAGGTCACCCTCTTCTTGGCGGTCCTGATCGGTTGTTGCCGTATGGGCTGGGCTGTCACTTGCGGTGGCTGCGGCGTAGGCGGCTGCGGCGACGGCGTGGGTGGCTGCGGCGATGGTAGCTGAGGTGGCGTTGGCTGGGCATCGGATTGCTCCAAGTATGCTGGCTTCAGATGGTCGGTGGACAGGGCCTTCGCGACGCCGTTCACGTCTATGACGTAGGTACGGTCCTTGACCCTTCTGATGACTTGATGGGGTCCGGTGTACGGCTGGTCGAGTGGCTTCTTGACCGCGTCAATGCGACGAAATACGTAGTCGCAAGTGGCAAAGTCTGCAAACACGAATGGATGGTGTGCAGTGTGTCTAGCTGGCGGAACCGGGTGAATCGCTCTGAAGCGACGGCGCAAGTCTGCGACGAAGTTCTGTGGGCAGCTGGCCGGTGCTGTTTGAGGTTCGATGAATACGCCCGGGATTCGGAGTGACGTTCCGAATACCATTTCTGCTGGTAAAGCTTGCAGGTCTTACTTGAACGTGGTGCGCAATCCCAACAAAATCACCGGAAGCGCCTGCAGCCCCGGTGTCTCGGGAACGCACTTTAAAGCACCCTTGAGAGTGCGGTGCATCCGTTCCACCATGTCATTGGCCTGTGGATGATACGGTGTGGTGTGGACGTGATTGGCCCCCAGTGAGCTGCTGTAGGAGGTCGGCCTCGAACTGACGGCCTTGGTCCGAGGTTACCTCGAGTGGAGTACCGAATATCGAGATCCAGTGATCAAATAAGGCTCTGGCGACGGTGCTTGCTCTCGCATCACGCACTGGTATTGCCTGAGGCCAGCGCGTGTAGCGGTCGATGATAGTAAGGCAGTATTCGTAGCCCTCACACTGCGGCAGCTTAATGAGGTCGACGTGGATGTGGTCGAAACGGCCGTCCGGCGTTTTAAAATTGTCGAGTTCGGCGCGATTGTGAAGATGGATCTTTGAAAGCTTGCAAGGCACACACTGCTTGGCCCAATGAAAAACATCCTTTTGCAAGCTCGGCCAGAAGAATTTCAGCGCTACGCGCTTTGAGGTGGCCCGTCCACTAGGGGGCGAGAGCTAATGGACGGTGTCGAACGCTTGGCGGCGAAGTGCGACTGGCAAATATGGCTTGATGGCACCCTCGAATTCAACGTAGTGCGCTGAATAGCCGTCTAACACCAGTTGATGCAGCATGTGACGAGGGTTTGCCAAGAGGTGCGGCAGCTGATCGTTCGTGGTCTGTGCTTCGCTAATGGCTCGAGCCGTGAGTGCGGCGGGTATTTCAACTGTCTCTACGCGTGAGAGTGCGTCGGCGACAATGTTGTCTTCGCCCGGTGTGTACTCCAACCACGTGTCAAATTGGCCGATGAAGTCTAATTGCCTGCTTTGGCGAGGCGAGGCGTTGTCCGAGCGTTGCGTCAAAGCGAAAGTGAGCGGCCAATGATCGGTGTATACGACGAAATGCCTCCCCTCGAGAATGCGCTGGAAATATTTGATGGCAGCGAAGATTGCCAAAAGTTCGCGGTCGTAGGTGGAGTATCGCTGCTTGGTCTTGGACAGCTTTCTTGAGAAGAACCCTAGGGGGACCCAAGTACCGTCGTTTCGCTGTTGATCTAACACCGCACCATTAGCAGAGCTGGACGCGTCGGTGCGTAATGCTAGTGGTTGCGAAGGCGAAAGAAACGATGACGTGGCTGCCGCGGCGATGACATTCTTGCAGCATTCAAAAGCGGCCTCAGCGTCGAATGTTCAAGTGAGAGGCGTTTTCTTGGTATTACAACCTTTCAGCAGCTCTGAGAGTGGTGCTTGTAGCTTGGCGGCATTTGGCATGCTGCGGCAATAAAAGTTGAGCATCCCGAGGAAACGTCTCAGCTGCGAGGAGTCGGCCGGTTTGGGAAAATCTGCGATGACTTGCATTTTGGGGGCTAGTGGTTGAAACCCTGTCTCACAAACGTGGTACCCGGCAAAAATGACCTCTGGTAGGCCGACTTGGCATTTGTCCCAGTTGGCCTGGAGCTTCGCAGTTTTGAAAACACCAAGATGTCGTCCTGGTAAACGCGGACAAAGTCAAGCTTCCTCAGCAGATAGTTGAGCGTCCGCTGCATCGTTTGGGCCGCGTTTCGTAAACCAAGAGGCTTCCCCACAAATTCAAACAGCGCAAAGGGCGTGGTACTGCCGTCTTGCAGATGTTCTCATGAGCGACCGGGATTTGATAAAATGCCCGCTGGAGGTCGATGACTGAAAATACTGAACCGCTGGCCTCCTGGATCAGATCCTCGATGATGGGCAATGGGTAGCGGTCCAGACGGGGGCGTGCATTGAGTTGGCGGTAGTCCCCGGTGCCTCGCCAGCGGCCACCGTCCTTGGGCACCATCTGCAAGGGGCTAGCCCACTGGCTTGACGATGGTCGAATAACACCTCGTTCCAATAGGAAATTGAACTCGGCTTTTGCTGCGGCGAGGCATTCTCCCGCGAGGCGACGAGGTCTTACGAACACAGATGGTCCATGCGTGACTATCTGATGGTGGACGGGTAAGTCGGCGATCGAGGCCAACTCACCAGGTCGTAGAGTTGTCTTGGCGTACTTGGCGATTATCTGCCTGTACGGCTCTCTGATGGCGCCCTCCAAAGTTGATGGTTTGGCAACGGCGCCTATGGAATGCAATGCTGGAGCTGGGCCGAGAACACAGATCGTAGAGAGGCTGGTGCGATCGTCTAAAAGGCGTCGGTTGCGTAGGTCGATAAGCAAACCGTGGTAATTGAGCGCGTCGGCTCCCAGGATAGTTGTCTGCACGTCTGCTATGAACGGCCAGCGAAATGGACGGCGCAACCCGAAATCCAAGGTGAGCTGCCGAAAGTGTTGATTGGCGTGCCATTGGATGCCTGCAGCGCGAGGCTCTGCTTCTGAAGAGGCCTGGTGATTAGATGTCTTGGAATGATGAAAAGTGAGGAGCCGGAGTCCACCAGGAACCGAGCTTTCGTGCTGCGGTCGTAAACATACAGACGTTTCTCTGAAATGTTTGCCGCCGAGTACAGCGCTGGCGACTTTAGTTTACCGAACGTCTCGTGGCGTTGTCTTGCGTTGGAAAACTGCACGGCTGCCTGCAGCGAATCGCCGCAGCTCCGTGCTTGCTGTGATACCAGCAATATCCCGTGTGCGGGTCTGGTCCTGGAGTGACAGATCGTTGTAGTGTAATACAAGCCACAACAAACAAAACAATATTCATACAAGTTAAGGAAACTTCTCGAAGCGACAATAAAACACACGTTTCGAATAGAAGCGATTTATTTGAGCGTGCTATAACAACTGACTTAAATTTCTATCTTTTTCTAACTTTATGAATTATCAAATATAAAATGATCCGAAGGTGCACAGACGCAACCTTGCACAAATTAATTCCAAAGTATCGAGTTCACTGTCGTACCTGAAGATGCGCTGCCGTTGAAAAGTGCATGCCAGCGGTTTTCGGGGAAACTAGCGTGGGAAAGAATGTAGAGGATAAGTTGAATGGTATTTGGATAATGGGAATTGATGGAAGGCAGGGGTATCGCTGATGGTGTTAACTCCTCCCTTCTCAAGAATCTGCGTCCCGCAGATTAGGATGGAATAGCTACAGGATCAGGGTAAGTATAGAGCAAGTTAACTTGCAACGTGGAATCCCTGTTTTTTTGCCTAAATGCGATGTATAAGAATATGATAACAGAAATTATTAAGAACATGGCTATTATAATATCGTTACTGATGGAAACGATATTGTCGAAGTATATTTTCTGCAATTTTTTTACGTTATTCAGATGGAGCTTGTGCAAGTATTGGAGGTCTAACTTCATATCCTTGACTGTTATATTGCCTTGAAAAATAGAGGGCATGAAGTGGTTTTCTATTTCTCTACTCGTATACTCGGCGTCGTTGATTTTTATGGAATCATTTTGAAAATTAACAAGGAAGGTTTCATTCAAAATTTTGCTTGTATTGCCATGATTAAGTTTCCCGGAAAATCCCGTTAGAAATATTGTACTATCGCTAATGAGTTCTATTATGGGTTCCTCGTGGAACTGATAGTCGCACTCTGCACTGGATCCCTCTAAGAGATGCAAAATACAATCGCCCTTAATGAGCTTTACTAACTGTTCCCTTCGACAGATTACTGTTCCTTGGATGCTGTTACATTTTTCTTTAATTCCATACTTTTCTGTTTGGGTTACAAGCAGACTAGAGAAACCAAGGTGAATCATTCTATTGTTTTTGATAGTAGGACGTATGAGGATATGGTTAAACTGCGTTTCTGTTGTTTTAGGCAAGCATATAACGTAAAGGAGGGTAGAGTTCCGTAGTAACATCTTCGGCTCGGCATATTCGATTGCTTGTATATCGTTTTGATAAGGGAGAGTTTCAACTTCGGAAAGAATTGCCTGAATGTCGGTTCTATCTAAGAGATTTGTGTTGACGATACCTTCCCTTGCCATCTGACTAGCTAAGATTATTTCCTGAATTTCGTTTTTGAAAATCGTTAATTGATTAAACATCATTTGCTCGTATTTATCATTGTTGCGGGCGTTTACATCTAGAACTATCTTGTTATAATTGTTGGTGAGCTGGGCGGAAACTTTACTGAGATATTCGTTGATCTTATATTGTTTATTATTATTGCTAACTATATCATTTTGACTTTTGACGACGTTATCCCAGTCGATTGCATCGGGGGATGCTGCAATCTACTTCCAAGCGGAGCCTAACCAGTTTATCGAGCGTTTTTGTTTGATCAGGGGCTTGCTGCGAAGGTGATCCAGCATTATTCCGATCTCCGAAGCTTGGTGATCTAGCTGTGGAGCAATGATGCTGGAGCGGTTGACTTGATGTTTGATTTTCTGCTCCATGTCCTTGAGGATTTCGTCGAATTCTGCAAGATTTATGATGTGTATGATTTTGAAATTACCATTCAAAATTTTTCCGACTCCGTTTCGCATAGTCACAAATGGCGTAGTATACTGATAGATGTCGACTGAGGCTTGTGCTCCGGAAATAGTTAACCTGAAATGGGAGGAGATGCTGCTTGAAATGGAATTTGAAGTGGCCTTTGCGAAAGGAATATTTTTCTTTAAGGTGTAGATGTGATAGGAGGTGTGCTTTTCAAATGGGATTTATGTATTCGCTTGCCTGAAGTTGTAGTTATAGTGACTCGGTTGTCTTTTGCCACTATTTCCTTTTTGAACATTGGTTTATTTTTGGCTTTTATTTGCTTATCATATTTATAGACAATATCACCTGGCGAGTACTTTTTTGGTTTATCTCTCTTCAGATTGTGAGCATCAATTCTGTTTCGCTGTTTCCTAGATATGTGATGTTTCAAATTTTGATTAAGCTTATTTCGATATTCTAAAAGCTCCTGATAGTTTATTCTGTTGGATCTTCCAAAAAATATGTCAGCCGGTTTTGCCTTATTCACCGAGTGGTAAGAATTATTATATCGGTCCACCGATATATTTACAACTTCCTTGAATGCTAGACTTGGGTATTCGCGCTGAAGGCATCTTATAGTTTTTAATATGGTTGAGTGTAATCTCTCAACTGTGCCGTTCACCTCGCTTTTCTGAGACGGTGTTACATATACGTTATATACGTTAATCCCTAACATTTCCATGTAGTTGAAGATTATAGGACTAATGAAACTTCCTTCGTTGTCGCAAACAAGAATTTTCGGGATGGTGAAGTAGTGTAGCATTTTGATTATTTTGTCACGAAGATGTAAGACTGACTTGTTTTTGATGTGAAAATTTTTTGTAAATTTCGAAAATTTATCTATGCAGGTAATGAATTTTTCTCCTTTGAGGTCGATTATATCCATATGCAACATTTCAGTTGGATACTGAGGAATTGGTGTTTCTTGGAACTCCGGTTTGTGAGGATGTCGATCGTATTTGGAAGTATTGCAGACATCACAAGTTACTGTATATTTCTTTATGAGCTTTGCCATTTGTGGAAAATAGTATTTTTCCAAGATTTGTTGCTTGTTTTCTCTACAATTTCTATGTTCGGCTTGGATAATTTTAAACTGGGTATCCTCGTTTTTTATGTCTTCTACAATTCTTTGGGTTATTCTGACCTTGAATTTTGAAAAATTGTCCTTGTATATTTGCTGTAAAAGTTGGAGGTATGGCTCTGGGATTTTTATTCCATTCACAATATTGGGGTTTAGATTTTCTTTAAGGACTTTGATCAAGCTGCTCTTATCTATTCTGTTGAGTCTAATATAAAATCAACGGTAAGATGGATGTGTTCTTTAAGGACTTTGATCAAGCTGCTCTTATCTATTCTGTTGAGTCTAATATAAAATCGACGGTAAGATGGATGTGGCTCCTCGAATGCATGTAGCTCTTTACCTTGCGAAATTATTAATTGATTCCGAAACACGTTGATCGGAGCTTCACAGTGTGGGATAAGGTCTGAGGCATCCTCTTCTGCACTGTGCGCGGTTAGCAAGGTAGAGGTGATTGTGGTATCCCTACTATGCGCCGTTAAGGTATCGGATGTATTGGGAGTGCGAAAACTTTGAGCAGTATCCGTGTCAGGAGGAGTCAGTGCGTTCGCTTGTAATGGTAGCCTGGAGAGTGTGTTAGGTTAGAAAAGATATGCACGTTTTCTAACGAAGTATATTTATTGACATAAACAAATACAACCTACTCGGGCAAGTGCTGGAGCTCAATTGACGGCTACAGTCAGTCAGGCTACAGTCAGTCAGTATTAATCAGCCAGCTGATCTGCCTCGTAGCGGGAAAACGTGTAAGCTCTGGTGGTCACTCTGGTGGTCGGCACAGTACTCCCCCCTGAGTGGCACTGGTCAGCTGATTAGTGACACGCTGCGTTACTGATGGCTTGTCTTGCAAAAATGATGACGGTGAAAATTTTTGGTATGTAGCGTTGAATCCACTTGAGATGCGCTTCTTGGACGGTGGGTAGGTTCTTGTGCCGAGCGGCGGAGGGTTGATGGGTGCCAACGCTTGCTTTTTAGTTGGATGAGGCATGCCTGCTTCAACCAATGGTGTTTCTGCAAAAGGGAAAACAGGATCTGGTGTCGTATGTGGAGTTGTATGTGGTGTCGCTAGCTCAGGTGTTTCAAGAAACGCAGGTTTAAGCCGCTCCGTAGACACGCTAACATGCCTCCCTTTAACTTCAATTTTGAAGAGCCATTTGGAGATTCGTTGCACCACCAGATGTGGTCCTGAGTAGGGCGGTGCCAAAGGCTTCCGCACTGCATCGTTGCGCAGGAAAACGTGAGAGCACGTGCTGAGTCCTTTGTGGACGAAAGTTTCTCGACGATCTCGGTTAGTGGCGCATGGTCGCACTTCACGCATAACATTGCGCAAATTGGCAAGGAACTCGTGAGTGTCGGAAATTTGTTCATTAGGCACCAAATATTCACCGGGGAGCGATAGTGTGGTGCCGTAAAGCATTTCAGCACTAGAAGCGTTGATGTCTTCCTTATAACTGCAGCGTAGCCCCAATAAGACAGTTGGCAAAATGTCGGGCCACACTGAATTTTGGCCATGGCAGCTGATAGCGGCCTTTAGTGTGCGGTGCCAGCGCTCGACTAATCCGTTAGCTGCAGGATGATACGGTGAGGTTCTGTTTCTATTGCAGCCGATGAATTTTGTTAACGCGGCAAACAAAGCCGACTCAAACTGAGCCCCTTGATCTGTAGAAATGGTACGCGGTGTTCCATATCGAGCAACCCAATTATTGAAAAATGCCTTGGCAACTGAGTTGGCCGTCTGGTCAGCCATAGGAATCGCCTCCGGCCATTTGGAGAACCGATCTATTACTGTCAAACAGTATCTGAAACCTTGGGACGGGATTAGCGGACCCACAATGTCCAGGTGGATGTGCTGAAAACGTTCATCCGGTGTAGGAAACCGCTGAAAAGGGTTCTTCTGATGACGAGAAACTTTGGAGCGCTGACATGGAACACACGCACGAGCCCAAACACGAACATCCTTTTTCACGCCAGTCCAAACGAACTTCCTTACCAACGATCTGCATGTAGCGCGGCCGCTTGGGTGTGAAGGGTGATGAAAGATATCAAGCACTCTCCTACGCAGCGATCGTGGCACAAAAGGACGCATTATGCCGAGAGAGACGTCGACAACGATTTCGCCGTAGGTGCCAAAACGCTTGCGAACAAGTTTTAGTGAAGTAGCATTATTACCTAGCAGCGCTTGTAGCTCTGAATCCTGTGCTTGTTCGCGTGCCAGCTCATTTTCATCGATCCCCGTGGGCATTTGAATGGTTTCAACCCGGGACAACGCGTCTGCTACCTCGTTACTGGCTCCTGGTATAAAACGGAAATCCGTTGTAAATTGCGAGATGTAATTGAGGTGCCTGAGCTGTCGTGGTGATGCCTTATCCGCGGACTGGGCGAACGCGTGGATAAGCGGTTTGTGATCAGTCTGTACGAAAAATTCCGTACCCTCCAAGATGTGTCGGAAATGGCGAATGCTGCTGTATATAGCAAGCAACTCGCGGTCGTATACGCTGTATCTTTGCTCAGGGCCTGTCAGTTTCTTTTGGTAAAAAGCCAAGGGAAACCATTGATATCCCTGTAACTGCTCCAGAACGGCCCCTATTGCACTGTCGGATGCGTCAGTAGTGAGCCTAAGAGGGGCATTTGCCTGAAGGTGTACGAGCAATGCGGTATCGGCCAGGCTGTTTTTGCATTTATCGAAGGCGTCCTCTGTCTCAGGGGACCAATTAATAACGGCTTTATCTCGTTTTTTTACGTTGGTGCATAATTTGTTAAGCGGGGCCTGCAGCGTGGCAGCGTCGCGAATGAATCTTCGGTAAAAATTGATAGTCCCCAAAAAACGTCGAAGTTCCTTCACAGTGGAAGGTTTTTTAAATCTGCGGATTGCATCGACCCGCGCGGCAGGTGGTGATGATCCTTTCTCGTTGATTACGTGGCCCAGGTATTCTACCTGTGGTACCCCGAAAACGCACTTTGCGGTATTAATTACCACTCCAAACTTCGAAAGGCGCTCAAATACCAAACGTAAATGCATTAAATGTTCATCTGGTGAGCTAGACGCAACTAAAAGGTCATCCACGTAGCATACACAGAAGTCTAGTCCCTGCAACACCTCATCCATAAAACGCTGGAATGTTTGCGCGGCGTTTCGCAAGCCAAACGTCATTACGGTGAATTCAAATAGACCGAATGGCGTGGTGACGGCTGTTTTTGGTATGTCCTCCTTGGCCACCGGAATTTGGTGGAAAGCCTTGAGTAAGTCGATCTTTGAAAACACAAGTTTTCCAGCCACGTTGGACGTGATGTCGTCGATATGTCGCATGGGGTATCTGTCCGGTACCGTTGCTGCGTTAAGGCGGCGGTAATCACCACATGGCCGCCAAGATCCATCCTTCTTCTGCACGAGGTGTAATGGACTCGCCCAAGGGCTTCTGGAGGGGCGACAGTAGCCTTTGTCCAACAAGAACTGAAATTGATCCTTCGCAATCTTCAGTTTCTCCTGGTTAAGCCTGCGTGGACGATCTGAGACTGGCGGACCAACGGTCGTGATGAAATGCTGCGTTTGATGTGCAGAAATGGGCATATTCATCGCGCTGTTCATTAATTCAGGGAATTCTCTAAGCAGTGCAAAGTACGGTGAAGTTACGCTGACGGTTGAAATTGCGGGTTGACTGTGCTCGCTGATTTTTCCTGCGGTTGTCTCCTGCGAAATAGGGTCTTCGAGCCTCCGGTTTTTTAAATCCACAAGGAAACCGAAGTGTTTTAAAAAATCGGCGCCCAGGATAGGACGCGATACCTTAGCCACGACGAATTGCCACCGAAGGGTACGCTGTAGGCCTAATGACATGGTAAGGATCTTAACACCGTATGTAGCGATTTCAGTGCCATTGGCTGCATATAATTTGCACGGGGACGCTTTTCTGGTGCCCTGCAGAAAAAATATTGGAAGCACTGACACGTCCGCGCCTGTGTCAATTAAAAATTTGTGTCGTGACAAGGGGTTGAAAATCTCTAGGCGACTTCTTGAAGAACCACTAGTTGTCGCCTTGTGCTCTAGTGGTTCGACGCGTTTCCCGCACGCTTCGTGTGAAAGTCACACGGCGGGCGACATTGTCTAGCGGCGCTCCCAAAACGTTTGTGGTAAAAACACAGTCGGCTTGGCTGAATAGCTTTTGGGCGCGATGCTCCACATGAGCTGCAATGGGACGAGCTGCCTTGGCGAGGAGTTGATTGCACTCGATTCACTTCAGACCGCGAACCTTCCACCGAAACGGGTTCGTCTTGAACGTAAGCGACGTTGTCTGGTGGGGTAAAAGTTGTAACGCGATCCGCGGCTGCCGCTAATTTATCAAGGCAATCCGTTTCGCTGACTGCAAGAATTGCACGAATGCCAGGTGGCAGGCGCTGCAGCCACAATGATTTTATAATTGCCGTTGGTACAGACTTGCCGGCGACGCATTGTAGTCGACGCAAAAATTGCGAAGGTCGTTGGTCCTCCAGCTCCAATTCAAATAAGAGTTGCCGCGTTCTTTCGTCATCCGAGACAGCAAACACAGTCAGAAGTCTTTGCTTCAAAACAGAATATTTTCCGGAGTCTGGGGGGTTTTCCAGGATGTCGGCTACGTGCGCCAAGATGGGTAAGTCTAAATCCGCCACGACTTTGTCGAAACGCGCTGTGTCGCTAGTGATTTTAGCACTCCTAAATTGCGCTTCGATGCGGGCAAACCAAAGCTCGGGCTTGTTTTGCCAAAATGGCGGTAACTTCAGTGAAATTGAATTCAACTCCGCGGCATACGTTGCCACAACGTTGGAAATAAGTTGATCTGGGCCGCTATTGCCATCGATGGCGTCGTCAAACTCGTCGTTTGCCATTAACAACAATTTAATTGCAAAACTTTACCTGAATAGGTACCGGGGTCACCAATTGTTAGGTTAGAAAAGATATGCACGTTTTCTAACAAAGTATATTTATTGACATAAACAAATACAACCTACTCGGGCAAGTGCTGGAGCTCAATTGACGGCTACAGTCAGTCAGGCTACAGTCAGTCAGTATTAATCAGCCAGCTGATCTGCCTCGTAGCGGGAAAACGTGTAAGCTCTGGTGGTCACTCTGGTGGTCGGCACAAGTGCATCCGCAACGAAATTAATTTTTCTCGGCCTGTAAAGCAGTTCATAATTGAACTCTTCAATCCTTGATTTCCACCTTTTGAGTTTTGCGTTGTGGTTTCTGTTGCTTAACGCAAACGTCAGTGGTTGATGGTCAGTGACTATTCTCACTTTTTTGGCTCCGTACATGTATGTTCTCAGTTTGTCTAGGGCCCATACTATGGCGAGCATTTCTTTTTCACCTGTAGCATAGTGCTCTTCCGTTTTGTTGAGTGCCTTTGAGATAAAGACGATTGGTCTGTCCTTTCCTATTTCTCCTTGAGACAATACTGCACCGATCGCATGGTTGGACGCATCGGTTGTTAAATTGAATGGTCTTTCGAAGTCTGGAAAAATTAAGATCTCGGAAGAAGTAAGCAATTGTTTCAAGGTATTGAAGGCCTCGAGTTCTAGTTTTTGGAGATGAATCTGCTTCTTTTTTGACTGGTTTGCTTTAATCTGGGCATTTTCACCTCTCGTTATATTTGTTAAGGGCTTTGCGATCTTAGCGAAGTCCTTAATGAACTTACGATAGTATGATGCTAGTCCCAAGAATGATTTAAGGTCCTTTAAATTTCCCGGGGGTTTAATTTTGTTGATGGCCAAAATTTTCCTAGGGTCTGGCAATATGCCTTCTTGGCAAATAACGTATCCCAAAAATTCGACTTGTGTTTTAAGGAATTTTGATTTATCCAAATTTACTTTAAGATTTGATTTTTGGAGCTGCTCGAATATAGTTCTGAGGTTCTTTAGGTGCTCATGTTCGGATTCGCCGAGGATGATAATGTCGTCTATGTAGACGAAGCATATTTTTCCGATGAATGGCTTGAGAACGTCGTCGATCATCCTTTGGAAGATGGATGGTGCGTTTCGAAGCCCGAATGGCAACCGTGTGAATTCATATTTGCCATTGGCAGTAGAAAATGCAGTTTTTTCTATATCTGCTTCCTTCATTTTTATCTGGTGAAAGCCAGATGTAAGATCGAGAGTCGTAAAAAATTTTGACTTCCCAAAACTCGCGAGGGTGTTGGTAATATCCGGAATGGGATAAGTGTCGGGAATTGTGACGGCGTTGAGCCGTTTGAAATCGACAACCAATCGGTGCTGCTTCTCGCCCGCAGAATTCGGCTTTTTCGGCACGATCCAGACCGGCGAATTGTAAGGACTTTTAGATGGGCGTATTATGCCATCCTTTAGCATTTGTGCAATCTGATGCTCAATTTCTACTCGCATGTTCACGGGGTAAGGGTAAGATTTGCTGTAAATAGGGTCAGACGTTGAAGTTTTAATTTCTGCTCTAATGCTCGTTGCAATATATTCCTTGTCACTTATTGGACCGAAGATTTGAGGAAATGTGTCTATCACCTGTTGAAACTTGCACTTAGCATTTTCGTCTAAGTGATCGCACTTCACCTGTATTGAATTTACTTGCCTTGACTCCTTTGCCCTCAAGGGAATTTTTATATTAGGCTTGATAAGAAGAATATTATTCTTTCTGTCTATAACGGCTTCCAACTGTTTCAGCGTGTCATCCCCGATGATGCCGTCGAAAGACTTTAAACCTGGGAGGACGTAAAAATCAATGAGTGTGTGGTTCCCGACGCTTCTGAAAAATTGACCGGTGACTTTTTTGGTGATAGGTATTTCGCCTGCAGCTGATTGAATTTTGAAAGGAGGTTGAAACAATTTGGCATTTTCGCCTAGTTTACTTGAAATGAAATTTTTATTCGCCCCGGTGTCTACAAGAATTTTTTTGGTTTGCCCATTTTTGAGAGTATATTCTATGTAAGGAACGCTAGAGAGGCGTCCATCATAAAATTTAGATGATTTTCGTCCAGGTTGTCCTCGTTGTCCCCGGATTCATGATAGTATCCGTCATCGAGATTTTCTTGATCTTCCAAGTTATATATATCATCTAAAGATTCGCGGGGAGTTTCATCTGATTGCTCTTCTATCCCTAGGCTGTATAGCCTTTGCAGCTTGGCTGGATAGTTTCCGGATCCGTACGGATGCCTTGTTTTATCAACACCTGCTGGTCTATTCATGTAATTTACCTTGCGTGTTTGAACTGAATGATCTATTTCCATAGGAACTGGAGGCTTTGGTTGTGTTGGCCTGGGTGGCGGGTTATGACTAAAATTTGGTCGCTGATTTTTGAAATTGGTTTGAATATTGTATGCTTTATTTCGCTCTTGGAGCGATAAATGACTATATGGCTGAATAGGAATAAATTTTTCTCTACCATTATCCATTATAGAAATTTGGTTTATAGGAGTTGAAATAACGTTAGGTAGATTCCTTTAGTGAATTGAGATGTTTCTATAGTTCAGATTTTGAACTTCAAGGCACGAAGCGTAGGCTTCAGGCTGGGTTTGAGGGTTTTTGGATGATCAACATTTTCGAGAGATCACCATTTAATCCGCGAACGAAAACATCCAAAGCTCTATTTCGATAATTTTCAGTTAAAACAGTAATTGTTTCTTGAAAATAGTCATCTGTTTTGATTTTATTAATCAACAGTGAAAGCTGATGATTAACAGCAGCATAAAATTCATCAAGACTCCTACGAGCTTGAACCATTGAGTGCAGCTGATGTTCTAGGGTGCTGACGTCCCTTTTGTCAGCATAGTGTAGCGATAAGCATTTTTTAATGCTTAACGAATCTTCATCAAAAATGTTATAAGAGATTAGGGCAGTATCCGCGGGGCCTCTAATCTTTTGTCTGATATGGCGTAGGATTGCTCGAAATATGGGTTTATTGCGAACTATTTTGTAGTCCTGCAATATTGTTTCGACATTGTGAATCCATGATAAGTATTGAACAGGATTCCCGTCGAACACTTGCAAGTCTCTTACGCAATCAGGGAGCTTCCTGATTTCCTCAAGATCTTTTTCCGTTTTGGGAACGATTAGAACTTGAGATTGAGCTTCTTCTGAAGTTTTTTGGGATCTACATTCGATCTGAAGTAGTCTCGTCTCCAATCTTTTCACTTGCTCGATCTGTGCGTTTACCGCCCCGGTGAGTTGTCGGATCGTCGCTTCCATGGCTTCCAAATTCATTTCGAAAATAATTATTAAGGGTAAGGAAATGCACAGATTTTAGAGGAGAGTGTTGGCAACGCAATTTGCAATTTTCGGCACTTGATGCAACAAAATGGGAATTAACGCGCAGTGAACTCGATTTACACGTATCTTCACAATGGCTTTTTTTCCTAACTTACAGATCACGTTGTCACAAAACTAATTATAAAGTTTATCTTCTCACAATTCAAAATTATTCAATATTTTTAAATTTCAGATTAATTTAATACGTTTTTCCTTTTTTTTCAAATTTTTTTTTAAAAGTATAATAAGTTATAAGCTTACAGCAAAATTATCGCCAACATTCCTGGATGGTCCGTGGTTTTCCTTTTTGGAGTTATTCGTTGATGGGTTGGATGATTTTTGAATAATCCTACTGCGGCACGGGGTCAATCACTTGTTGTAGATTCTGCTGCGTCGTGGGATCAGTAAATTTTTTCCGGTTCAGGTGCAGTTATGGGTAGCACTGAATAGTCGTAAAATTGTTTCACTTTAATTTTACTTCCACTTCTACTTCAATATGAGAGTAGAATTTGCACTTGATCGGAAAAATATATTTTACTATTTGCTCTCACACCGCGTTTTAACTTTTGCTCGGGCGCCAGTTAAGGAAACTTCTCGAAGCGACAATAAAACACACGTTTCGAATAGAAGCGATTTATTTGAGCGTGCTATAACACAGTGGCGGCTCGTGTCACAATAAGTACGTGAGGCGAAAAATAAGGTAAGATGATTTTCGATACAAACTGAAAATCATAAAAAAATTCAAGCTTGCGGCTGGCTCAAGGTACCATTCAAAATGATACTGTAACGGAGGTTATTATTATATTTTGATACGATTTGATTTTAAAGTTATCTGAAAACGATATGTTTGTTTAGAGCTATATCCATAGCTATCAATTTTTTTTTCGTCGTTGGGAGGTGCAAATCTTCAAAATATACCGATTCGCTCCTGTTTATCGGTATGTCGGATTTTTACCGACTAAAACCACCTCCTTCTTTTCCAACCAGTCATCCATCACTCTTCGGTTGCACGGTTCATGTGCAATATATTCCCTAAGTGGGTTTTCATTTTCTTCGTACACTTCCCAGACGGTATAAGGGATAGTTTGTTACGAATTAATCATATTCTCAATTTTTGGCTAAGATTTGGACAAGGTGCTAATTTTTCTTAATACTAGTAACATTATGGAAGTGTTATAAATGTTGATGCAATTCACAATAACTTCATTTCAACTTTCAAATTCACAACATACATTTAAAATTTTATACATACGTTTTTTCAACGTTGAGATGCGAAAATCTTTGCAAGTATGGTCAACGTTCAACATCAATCAAAATAAAAATGAGAAATAAACTGACAACATCTGTATCCTTTTCGATCATTATCGATTAAAAAAACAATTTTATGAAGGATTATGTAAGTTTTTTTTACTTAAACGTATACTACTTCTTATATATTAAATTAATTCGCCTATCGTTTAAGGCAGCAAACTTTTCAATTATTAAATCATAAAATTGGCTATTCATTTCAGTTTTTTCTACTAAAAGTTCTTTTGCAATTGACATAATTCACAAAGCGGAAAGCCGCTCTTGAGATATGGTATTTCGCAAATGAGTTTTAACTCGCTTTAAGCATGAAAAATCTCTTTCAGCCTGCACAGTTGTGCCTGGGATAGTTAAAATCAATGTTACGAGTCTATGTTCTTCGGAAAATATTGATACCAGCCCTAAATCGTTTAAAAGCTTAAGCATTTCAGACAAACTAATTTCATGAAATTGTGCATCTAGATAAATGATACTTAACTCGTTTTTAAGACGATCCATGACAAACATGTTTGGGAAGGTTTTTTTTAGCGAACCCATTAAATTAGTAGGAAATTGTTTTGAAAACTCTCTATACTTGGAGGTATTAAATAGTGATATAAACTCTAGTTTGTGAAAGTCATCAAACCTTACTTTAATTTGGAACATAATGCAATCCAAAATTTCATGAAATAATACTTTCCACTTCTAATACTATTTTTAATTGTAAAACACAAAAATCAATTTTAAGATTACTAAGTTGAAGAACTTGAAAAATATATCAGTTATTGAAAACTTTTTTGAATGCAAATGTCAAGAAGGCAAACTCAAAATCATAAAATTCTTTTAAGTAACCCTTTGCGAGATGTATTGAATCTGAATTTAACTCTGTGTTCTCGATCATGTCTTGAAAAACTTGTCTGAGATTCTCCCAATTATTCGCGGTAAAATGTACAATTTTCGATCTAGAATACCATCTTGTGTCGCATGATTGAGGAATTCTTTTCTTTAGTATTCTGTCCAAAATAGATGTACGTTCGTATGATTTATGAAAAAAAGCTGGTAAACCTTTTAAAGTTGCAAAAAACACTCTACTTTCTTTAATATAGTTCGAGCCTTGTTGCAAAATCAAATTCAAACGATGTGCAGCACAATAAGTGTAAAGTGCTTGAGGTGCGACAGATTTGATTCTTGTTTTTAAACCAGTCAAATCTCCAGCCATAACTGCAACTCCATCATAACATTGGGCTACTAATTTTTGTCTGAATGCAAATGGTTCCAAGACACTAACTAGTAAGCTGTAAAGTGCACTAGCTCTTGAATCCAAGCTAACATCAAAAAATCCAAAAAAAACGTTCTTTGAGCACCGCGTTCCTGTTCACATACTTTATTGTTATACAACATTGTGCCTTTGCCACAATGTCTGTCGTGTCATCTACTATTACCGAAAAAAAACAGTGCATCTGATATCTCTTTTTTATGTAGTCTTTTAAATAGTCTTCAATACAAAAAATCAATTCATTCTGAATCGTTTTGGATTGCCCCGTGAAAACATTTTTTCCTTCTAAATGTTTAACAAGTTCGCTGTTACGCCGGATCAAACAGTTAAATAATTTCCTTTATTCAGAGAAGTTTCAGATTCATCATGCCCTCTAAAAGCAAGTTCCTGTTTCCCTAATAAAATTGTTGTATCGATTAGATAAGTCATCAGCAACCGATTTTTGCGGATATCTTCGTTGTATGCTATCTTAGATAAACGAGCGTTTTCCATTAGAGCATCTTGAATTGTTGTCATGTTCAAACTCATCCGCACAATACTTAGCGAGTTTTGAATATGCTCTCGAGATGCTTCATGCATTTAACTGCTCTCGAAAAATTCTTAAAGTCGGCATATCCATCGCTAGTCCAGACGCTTTTCATTTTTCCTAATAATAAGCATGGCCAACAATACAAACGTACTTCCACAAATCCATTTGTGAGTTTCATACCAACTTAATTGAAAAGAGCGTTTATATTGACGACCATCTTTTTTATCACTACTTAAAATACTTATCTTAGGTGTGCGCCTATTTGTGTGAATGATTTCGTGTTTTTCATTGGCAGAACGCCTTGAAAAGGGCAATTCTATCAATGATAACACGATATCATGCAATGGATTCATGCTCTAAATATTAATCCCACTTTAAAAAATACGATTATCACACACGAACATCGATCGCACTCGGAAACCGATTTTTGCGTTTTTCTTTACACCTACTATATTTTCTTTCCAAATAGCAATCAGTGCTGTCAGTGTTGAATTTTGGAAATCGATCAACAACTTTTCATTTCCAGCAAGCATAAAAGTTGCAAACTGAGAGCATTGTTTCGAGCAGAGGCGAACATTTCGTCGCCTCAGTTCTAGCCATAGAAACGAATGGATCGTAGGGCAGCCGTTTCTAAAAATAATCCCATTGAAGCTGCGAAACTGAGGCTCCGACGGTTTCGCCTCATGATCAATTTTGTGTATCGGCAAGAAGTAGCGAATGATACATATGGAAAGCTAGAACACTAGCGTGTATGTTACACTGCTATATAAGTACATGTGGGTGTCCAAATTTATTATTTAATGCTGGGATGGGAGCGCACAGTAGCTTGGCGGCTTAGTAGAATATTGAATTATTATTAGCAAAGATATAAGGTGAGGCGCCGCCTAAGTTGCCTCATCCGACGAGCCGCCACTGCTATAACAACTGACTTAAATTTCTATCTTTTTCTAACTTTATGAATTATCAAATATAAAATGATCCGAAGGTGCACAGACGCAACCTTGCACAAATTAATTCCAAAGTATCGAGTTCACTGTCGTACCTGAAGATGCGCTGCCGTTGAAAAGTGCATGCCAGCGGTTTTCGGGGAAACTAGCGTGGGAAAGAATGTAGAGGATAAGTTGAATGGTATTTGGATAACGGGAAGTGATGGAAGGCAGGGGTATCGCTGATGGTGTTAACTTACATTGCCATCTGATAGCCCGGCACGAGTCAAAACATGGTGAGTCAGGCTTTGTGGGTATATCCCGAGTCCAATTACAAACAATGAAATTAGAGCGACTCAGCAAAACAATTGAAGACCAACAATGTGCACTGCGGACGGGTTCAGCATGGCATAACAATGAAAACAAATGTGTGGTTGATGGCATTTTATTGCTTACATCTGCAGTAAGGTTTTTGAAGCCAATAAACTACACTTTATTGCTTGCACTTGCATTTTTGACCATGGGAAAAAATTGGAAATAGATTTAGGTCAGGAATATGTAAATAATATTTGATTAGTTCGTAAGTTATACACAAGCAATATTTTAGTATCCAAGAAATGATAATCAACGAATAAATCAACATTCATACTAGGGAATTTGGACTGCCTACATCGGCACCCTTTTCTTTTGAATTGTTCATTGCGGCGCTTGCGCTGTTTTAAAAATATAGGCAGCTCACGCATGCCAACAGCCTTGGTGCTAGACGCCGATATTTAGGTGACTCGCTCCTTCCTCTAAATTGAAAATCACAATGACCCCTAACAAAGCATATTTCATGGCGATCTTGCCAGGAGTATATTTCAGCGTGCTCGCTCTTGGTACCCGCTCCGTGACGAAGGGCGCCTACGCTGCTTTTTAGCGTTGGCGCGTGGTTGCTGTAGTCCCTCGCGGGTCAAACTGGTCAACTGCGTAATCGCCAGGCGTAGAGCAGCTAGTTCGACGGCAACCTGGTCTGGAGAGCTCCGTGGTGAAGAACGGCCAGATGAAGATGTTGTCGGTCGCGTAGCTGGATGCGCCGACGTGGCCATTACTGCCGGGCCCATGTAATGTGCCTCGTCTGCAACAGATGCGAGCTCCTCAAGCGACTGATTTCTGATCAGCAAATGCATGCGTCGTGTCTGCTGTGGCAAGAGGTCGAGCCATTTGATCCGCAACACGTCGTCACTTACCCGCGTGCCAGATAGAGAGCACATGTACCTTAGCAGCTGCGATGGCTTTCTGTCCCCGAGCTCGGCGCCAGTCAGAAGCTTATGTAGCTGGGCATCGGGGGAGTCCGTGAGACGAGACACAATTGCTGCTTTGATAGCTGCGAATTTGTGAACGTTTGGCGGCGCGCGGATAATGTCCGCTACCTCGACGATGATGTCGTGGTCCAATGCAGAAACCGTGAGTTGGTACTTGGTCGAGTCGCTTGTCACATTGTGCACTTGGAATTGCGACTCGACCTGGAAGAACCAAAGCTCCGGGCTAGCTCGCCAAAATGACGGCAACCTGCATTGGCCAACGACGTTCACCTCGAGAGCCGGCGACAGCTGGAGCATTCCCAAAGGCGGCTGGCTTGGAGTCAGAGGCGGCCAGCTCTGATTGCCCACTAGCTGGCTGTGCGCTGGCGTGCTCCTCTCCGTATTACAATGCACGGGGCTGCGTGCATTGTCATCATCGTCCCGTACGAGTACCTTATCGACAGGCGGCGTGAGGCTGCTGTGTCGGCTGTCGTATACGCGCTGCGGTCGGCAGAACGGCGGCGTGCCTGCACACTTGTCGCCGAGATTGATGTGCGAGCTTGCCGGGTTTCGGCTGTACAGTCAATAAGGGCAAAGATGGCGGCGTGCACAATGGCCCGGAAACTGCACTCCCGACGAAAACAGCACAATAGACATTGTTGCAACGCGTCCGTAAAGCAGGGTAACCACTATGCTAATCGGGTATTTATCGTTTATTCGCATTGTTTATTTGCACTTATGAGATTTCGTAAAATTAATTGTCGCGTTGGTCGCGTCGACGACGCACAGTGGTCCTAATTGCAAATCTAGCTGGACAAAATTACGTTTGACTTTATAGTGCGTGAATTTGGATTGATTTAGCTGAATTTGAATTACTTGATGTATTTTCTTTACAATGGTAAGTAGTGTAATGTATGTTTCTTCTTCTGTGTGTCTGTCTGCCTCGAAAGAGTTATTGTAAATCTTTGACAATTAATTCGGCAGCTGATAATTTTTGGAAGTCTTTTGTGATTGTGTGAATCAATTCATTTTGAGTCAAGCTGAATGACCAAAGTCAAACTGATTGAAATCCATATGATAAATCTTTTGGAATCGAAAATTATTCAAGAAATAAGAGAGTAACAAATTGTTGAAATATTTATATTATTATTATTTTGTAGATTACAGTTTACACAATTATATATTATCAAAATCTTATTAGAATAAAACTTTATTCACCGTCTTCACCGCCGTCTGTTGTATATTCCTCAATCTCATCGCCTTCAAAAACTTGCAGCAATCTCAATACCTCTGGGGACATAGTTTGGCTTTTCTTCTGTCGTTTGATTCGAAGGCTGCTGATCATAGGATCTGATGAAATCAATAGCATGTGGATTAAATCCGTGATTGTGTCCAATCTTGAAAATTTACGGGTGTGATGTTCTCGAATGTATTTACAGTCTTTATTTCGGTGCTCAAGTGCTTCTTCAGACATCATTCCAACTGGAAGTACAGCTTCCTTTATCATATGTGTACCATGTATGAGAATTTTGTGTACACTTTGTGGCATGTAATACAAATGATATTTTTGCACATATAAGTCAGCGGTTTCGAAACAATATATTTCAAATTCCACTGTATTTATGCTGAATCCGCTTGCAATCGTTTTCAAAATGACTTCGAATCTCCGAATTAACTCTTCTTCTACGCCAGTTATTATCGATGCCAGAGCGGAGTTTTCAAAAAACCTACGCGCTGTGTTACCATCGTTACTTGATCCATATCCGGGCTTTGGTATATCGGCAAGAAGACCCATTTCCTTCTTCAAACGATTCTGAACATACCTTTTACGCTCCTCGACCTGACTTTTAAGCTCTTTTTTTACACGCCACGATTTTATATCCACCCTATACGAAATATGCAGAATACACTCGAAGAACTTGATCCAAGCGTAAAGACTCGATAGCCCCATACTAAGAGTTTCCTCATTTTTCAATTTATTTCTTACCAAGGCAAGGTTGTTCATTTGTGTGGGAGTCGATCCGCATATGTGACAATTTTGACTTGCCTGACCAGCGGAGTACACTGCACACTTTACCGTCAATCATGGTCAAAGCAAGCTCCTGTGTGAAAGATATTTCACGGCCTTCAAACACTACCACAGTTGGTTGTAGAGCCGATATTTGCCTCTTAATATTGTTAACCTCACTTATGATGAGTTCTGCACACTCTTTCTTCAATAATTCTTTTATTGGTCGACAAAACTTCGTAGACGAAGGCAGCGGATTTTGCCACAAAATATTTTTTTTCCCATCAGCGGCACTGCTATTCACATCGCTATAAGTTTCCATCCGTAAAGGAACAATAGATGCAACAAAGATAAAACCATCGTCCACACCTTCTTCCGTCACCGAAAATAACTGCTTGTATTGGCTTTGCCCACTAGATCCATCGCAGCCCCATTTGAAAATAACACTCCTTTTAGAACTTGTTTTCGCACCTACTTGCACTTGCTGTAGAACTTCCTTTTGGGCTGTTACTAAACGTTGTATTGTATGATCGAGTAATGCCTGTAACGAAATTTCTCCGGAGAAGTCAGTTATATGAATATTTTCAGGATAGCATTCCTTTTTTGTTGAAAGAAGTATTGAATAGTTAGGAAAAATGTCTGCATTATGTGCCTTGCTAACTTGTCGCAAAGAAATATATTGTTCTTTTGAAAATTTCTTATCAACAAAAAAGGATAATGCCTCTTCCTTCGAGACTTTTTGGGGAAGCTTATCATGTGGACTATGATAAGATTTCTTGATTTCCGTGGGTAAATTCAACGAATCACTGGATAACATTTTCACTAATATTGCAGCATCCCGTTTGCCATCT